>JAPMOQ010043401.1:1708578-1720969 GCA_026543055.1 Argiope trifasciata | reverse complement strand
TTTCTGTGTCTAAAATGTCCTTCCAGATTCAATAATTCGTCTAAGCAATCAATCACAGTATTTGCTAGCGGTGATCGTTAGAGTGCGAAACCATGCATGAAAGCGAGACTGGCGCTTGTTTAGGAAATGAGAAAAACAATGACCAGCTTAAAAACCAATAGAAAAAAAAATAGAAAAAACGATCAATAGTTTAGTGACGTGGATTGTTTGTTTCTTCAAATGTTGTTCGGTTCTGTTGGACAAATGGCCATCAACTAATAGTCCAATGGATCCTCCTAAGTTAGTGGAATTTTAAATAGTACATTCTGAAAAAGTTTCCATCTTATACGCCCGCAGCTGCTGACTTAAATTGATGTAATTTTGAATACAAATTTTTCGGAGAGATTTTGAAAAGTTTTCGAAAGTTAAAAAATTTAAATTAATTAATTTGCGTGATTATTATATGACCGATTGCGAATAGGATCCGTTCTCCATTTTAAAAAAGTACTTGGGAGACAAAGTTTCGCTCAGCAATTTTTGTAAAATCGTAAATAAGATCTTATCCGGTGGCTCATTTAGACCTATAGGCGAAATCAAATTGAATAGCAAACTCGGGATCCTATCTGGTGGCTCATTTAGAGTTATAAGCGAAGTCAAATTGAATAGCAAACTCGAGATCTTATCCGGTGGCTCATTTAGAGCTTTAAGCGAAATCAAATTGATTAACAAACTCGGAATCGAACATGAGAAAAATGCGTAGGCGCCCGAACTGCTAACCACTAATCTCTCTAATACCCTTATGCACGTTATGTATAACCACATATCAATATTTAGTTATAAAAAATGTTGTGTGTGTATGTGTAATATCACATTTTTTCAGGAATATAGATAAATTTAAAAAGCAAAATTTTATCTAAATATAAAATTTCATCTAAGTAATTAGAGCTATTTCTGAAATGCACGAAATGTATTTTTATATATACAAGAATTGCTTATTTAAAGTTATAAGGTATCAATTAAATTAAAACTTTGACCTTAATTACGATTCCTATATTCTTCTACATTTGATTTTTAACCACTTCGCATACAATGCCGTGTCTGAGACGCGCATCGAATTTTCAATTTTTAACCTGCAGTTAAATAAAAAGTATTAAAATGAAAAAAAAATCTCTTGAAACGTATTATTACTAAATGAATTAAAATAATAGTAAATATATCAATGAGGAAGCTATTAAATTCATCATTTAATTAGGAAGTGAAATCAATTCGTATGCCAAGTGGTTAAAACCACTGCAGTTGAAAGAATGTGTGCAAAATAAGTTATATGAAATATGCTATACAATTGACAATCTTTCACATATGACGTGTCTGATTCTTTTTAAAAAAATCAACTACGTGAATGCTAATCTTGGCGCATCTCAATCGATTTCTAACATTTTAACGTAAATTCATGCCAGAAATAATGCATTGGAGGAAATCAACTGAAAATCAGGAGTCTTCTCATTCGGTTTGGTTACGTACCGAACAAGTCTTGTCTCCTAATATGCCTCTTGGAATGCTGGGTGACCTGTCTTTATGAAGAGACGGAGAAAAATTTATACGATTTCACATTTCAACAACAACAACAAAAATAAAACAGAAGTAAGAGAAAAAAATTGTTTTCAAACTCCACTGAGAAGTAAAATTTTGAAATGAATGAATTTTTTGAAACACTCAGTGTTCTCATATTTTTCTCTTCTTTAATTACTTCTGCTAAGTCTTTGAAGTAGAAGATGAAGGAAGAAAAGTTAACACGTGATTTAAAATCTCTTCCAGAACATTCTACTTTAACGACATTCCAGATATTGGCATTATGAACTTCTGATATAAAATATTAGTTTTCAAATAGATGAGGACATAATTTTTCCGACAGAAATATCGTTTAAGAGATCCGCTCATTCAGAGTTTTATGCTACCTTTCAATTTAATAATTTAAAATTGATAACTATTTGTTCTTCCTAAGTATCCACAGTAATGAATTCCCCTGGCAATATTAACAGAAATAGTTTTTCTGAATTCTTTGATGATATAAAGTTGTTCGTATTACTAGTACTCCGCAAAATATCTCCCAACATTGGTATTTAATACTATACCGGGATAGCATAGTTTTTAATTGAAGAGCTTTTTTCAGTTACATTAATTCGTATAGAACTACATATTAAGTGCTTACAAATTATATTAGTACAAATATTTAATAAGAAGAATATGAGTATTAAAATAGAGACATCTTCAATTTTTCCACTGAAAATAAATTACGTTTAAATCCAAAAATTTAGAAAAATTTCTCTTTTAATTGAACAGTTTTCTTTTCTTTTTTATTAAAATAATTTCTAGTCTGAACTTTTGTAGTTTCTTCTATAGAGAAAGCATTGTAATTATCGAAAAATTCGGACACTCAATTTTGACGAATCTCCTTATTTCCAAATTCGGAAGACACATTATGTCTATCTGCTAAATGAAAAATTCTTCAATCTAGATGGATGAAATTCGGTGTATAGATATATGATTATATTTGTAAATTTCTATCAAATTTTGAACGAAATTCATTGACAGGAAATCTCTTTGTCTTGTTGTTTGAATACAAATGGCCTGATAACTGCAAAGAACTAAAAAATAGATAATATTTTGTCAATAAAATCTGATATACAAGCTTAGTATCTAAAATATATCGAATTTTGAACCAAATCCGTCAAATAGTTGACCATCTGTTGGTCAACTCAATCCAACATCCTCATAAATGCATTACTCATAGTCACAAGAAGTAAAATGAATGAAATTCGGTGTGCAGTCTGGAGACTAAGTGTACTTAAATGTCCAGTTTTGGTGTCAATCGATTGGCAAAAATTCATCTAAAATGCTTATAGATTCGTTAAAGATGTTAGATTCACGCTAGTACTGTATTTCCTCACTAAGGTATTCACGCCTTATCCACGGTTTTATGTGGGGGAGAAGGGGGTAAAAAACTTACGGTAGAGTATGTGAGCAAGTTCGGGGAGACCTCTTTTGTGGATTGAAAAATAGAGATGCCGGAGGAATTTCTTTTTTGGCTCATTTCAATAACGAGAAAACACTGCTATCTTACTATCAGCAAAGAAACATCTAGGTTTTAAAAAAATGACATCTTCTTATGACAGGGTTAGGTTTCACGATAGATTGAATTTTGAGCCTTCCATTTTATTGAAGATATTTTGCATCATAAAATGGAAATAAATTCTCTTTTCAAATGTGACATTATGTTTATGCTGCTAGAAATCGTGATATTAATGAAGAAACTCTTGAAGAGCTTTTTTAAGTTACATTAATTCTTAATTCTTCTCATTTTTAAGTTACATTATAGAAACGCTAAATTCTGTTGATCTAAAAAGAATTCTCTAAAATGGTTTTGTTGTATTCTAAATTGTTTTCATTGTAACTGTTTAGATATTTCAATATATTAAATGAATATGCATAAATATTTCCTTCGAATTCAATATACTCTTTTTTTTGTATCAAATATTTTAGAAATTGAATTGTGATAAAAAAAAAAGTACATTGTTCTGCATGGAATAAAGACCTATTGAAATTAAAATGGCATGTAAAGATTCGAAAGATGATTAAATTTAGATAGACCTACTGAAATAAAAAATGATCGGTAAAAATTCGAAAGATGATTAAATTAACATAAAACAAGAAGTTTAAATTCATTTCTCTAATTAGTAAATCATTGATAAAAGTGTGCAATTTTTGCATAGAAATATCCGAGAAGAAATTGTAGATGGATGAGATGTATCTAAAAATTCAGAAATTTTCAACTAGTCACTAATATAATTTGATTGATATTTTGATATGAAGTCACTAAGATTGACATCGCTGAAATTTAAATACTCTAAGAATATAAGTACTCCTGAAGAATCTGTTAGAGAATGTGTAATTTTCGGTAAATTTTTCTAATTGCATTATGTTTATAATGACAAAAAAAACTGTAATGGTAGTTTGAAACGTACTTAGTTCTGTGAAATTGCTTTATAGAAATCAACTTAAGTATAATTTTATTAGCGGTAAGAAAAGGATATGAAAAATAGAGCCCAGAGAATTAGCGGTGCATTATCATTAAAGAATTCCATCACGAATATTTCTATTCAAAGAGTTTAACATTTATTGTGTCTATTTTTTATATATATAAAAAATTCAGCAAAAATCAGTACTTGTCTTCAGTCAGACCCGTTATTGAATGAAACGGGATTAACATAATCATCTCGAGCTCGACTCCTTCGCTAAAGCAAACTAACAGAATTATCTCGAGCTCGACTCATTCGTCAAAGCAAACTACTGATTCAAAAACTTTCCTTGGAAAACAAAAGTCTTTTTCTATTCATCAATGGAGTCCCAGGTCATACAAAAAAACAAGTAGAACATAGACGATCTTCTACTAGTCTGATCCAAACTTCTGATGCATGATAAATTAAAAATAAACTTCTAAAATGATAAGAAAATTCTTTTTCACTATTGAAGCCATTTTGAGTTGAAAAGCGACTGTTCAGTAATTAAAATGTAAAGATACTACAATCTTCCGTCTGAGAAACAGGAACATAAGCAGCCGAGTTATCTGGAAAGATAAAGTGCACGAGATGGACAGCGGCTGATTGAACAAAAAAAGAACCACCCGAAAACAAAAAGTGCAGAACTTTTGTGAGTAAATTGGCGCTTAGGATGTTCAAAGCGAGTGGTCCGAAATTAAAATGAGGACAACGCCAAGAGCGAGCGAAGGAGTGGAACGCCTTGAACTAAAAGGAAAGTCATCTGCGTTGGCCTTTCAGTATGGATGGCGCTTCCTCTTAATTGCATAAGCGCAGCTTCGTGACTGAAGATCCCTCGCAAACAAATCTCCCTCTTTTCGGCCGATCACGTCCAGTGGCGAGTTTGTTTCGGGTAGGCCAACGATGTGCTTTATGAAACTTCGATCGCTCCCTGTTTTGGGGCTCGACTGATTTGATCTTATTGAAGAAAGAATAGGATTGAAATTTTTAGCAGTCATATGGTGATCTATATAAATAAAAATGAATGTTTGTCTTTTATGCCTTCCGTACATTCGATTGCGATGAAACTTGGTCAGCTTATTGCTTATATCAAAGGGATGGTTCTAGGCATAGTACAACTATCTAAAATTCAAAACAAACATTCGAATCTCAACCGCATCTATTTACCAAGGACTAATCTCCAAATAAATCACCGAGGAGACAATAGATTCTGTAGAAATGCTAAATCCAAGTGAAAGGTTAATAATTTTAGCTATAATACATGCAAGTCATTCTCTGAAGTAACAACTTTATCACAGATTATGAGAGAAAGTTATGGGGAGACCAAACCTGGGGTTTTTTAATTTTTTCGCATTTTAGTACAAATAATTTTGTACCATCTTCATTTTCAAAAATTTTTTTTCTACTATATTAACGATTTTATGGTAAAAATATGTTTTCTATGTTTAATCAATTTTAATCACATTTTCTAAAATGAAATTTGAGAATTCTGAACGAATATTAAATGAATCACGAGATACAATAAATAGTTTCTTTCCTTACCATTCTGAAAAAACATCAAGTTTTATAGTTCTAAAAGAATAAACAAATCTAATGAATAAAAATGAATATTTGTTTGTTCGTATTTTATATTGTGTTTTACCGTTCATCCTATTTCGATCAAACATTGCCAAATTATTAAAGAAGAAAAAAAAAAATGATTGATTGCACTGATTTTTTTTTCGGCGCCAGCAACGCGCCGAGTGCCAGCTAGTTTAGAATAAATTTGAGCATGATTTTTTTTAATTGTTTCCATTCAGGCATTGAAGAATAAGGGACTAAAAGGCATCTTTCTTTCATTATTGCTATCAAATGCACAAATTCAAACAGAAATATTACTGCCAACTTTATGCATTTTAATATTTTTCCTTGCTATTGAGTTGAGGCAAAACCAGTTCCAGGCAAAGTGTTTGTCTTTAATTTCAGATTTCAGTCTGGATTGAATTCGATGTCAAGTTCATTCTATTTCTGTAACTGGCAGATGCTCTGAATATCTGGTTCTTTAACACGCGGTCAGAAACTAGAAAATTTATTTTTTCTACTTTCTATAATGCTGAATTTCTTGGATATTTAATTAGAACTTCCAATGAAGACTTCTTTACTCGGAAAACTCCATTATAGCAGGCCAAAAGTAATTTATTGGTGTAAATTTTTACTGAAAAACTTACTTTGCAGATAAATTAACCATTTTTTGATGGAACAAAAAAGTAGTTTATTTTATAAAAATCGCTTCTTTTATTTTTATGAGATTTTTATTTAAAATACATTTCAAATGCTTTCAATGTTATGGAAAGAAATTCAGCTAAATATTCTGAATATTTTAGAATTATAGATGAATAAATGATTCATAATTCTGTTAATTTTAAATTAGACTTGCCTCTTAAAAAACTTGGAATTGATATTTGATAAATTCAATTGATATTTAATTCTGGATGCACCTGCCTTTCATTTTTAATCGTTTAAATTAAAAATTACTTTTTATAAGACTTTATATTATAGTCATTTGTTTGACTTCTCAACTTAATTCATCATCTTTTTTGAAAAATTTCAGTCGAAATTATTTATTGGGATAATTCTACGAGACTATTTTAAGCAGTTTGCCCGTATTACTCTTTCTAAGTGATAATTTGAATCACGTAGTTGATCGCTAATTAAAGGAAAAAATAAATTAAAAAAATAACAAGGAATCTCTGAATTTTTTCTGTCATTTTAGAAGCAATATAGAGGGAATCTACAGGCTATTGTTGAAATTTTGCATACCACTTTGTTCATGTGGGTTTTGTATAGTTATATTAACTTCCCGTCGTAAAGCAACACTTAGGCTATTTTGGGACAGATCTCGTCATTTTGAACCACAGTCAGATGACGAGGACGACACCTGACGTGGCACCCTCTCCACACCAAACCAGTGGGAGGATGTTTGGCCTGACAGATTTAAAGTGCAAGAGAACCCTCACACGGTGGTTCCTCAATGGAATCGAGTCTCGAACCTCAAACCCTCCGGTTCCGAAGTCGAGACCTTACCACCAGGCTCCTCTGTTCATGTGGGATGACGAATCTAAGAAGATCAACATTTCATTCATTAATTCTTAATTTATGAAATAAAACTGATTTTTTTATTAAGTAAATTTAAATGATTATCATCGTTTTTTATTCTTCGATTTAAATAAACTTTGTTGTGTGAAGTAAAAATAATTTTGTAAAAGGTAAAAACTACTATTTTTTACATTTCAATTCTCCTAAACTCCATTCCTCGTAGTATTATTTTACAAATAAACCTCATATTAAATATAACTTTTTTTTGAAAACCGATTCAGCTTCAGAATTAAGATAAATACGCTAAGTAGAAACTCTATACTACGTTCAGCCTTGAATTCAGTAAGTTAATTATCTTTTAATATTTTTTTGGTAAGCTTAAATTACTAATGTTAATAACACAAAAATATGAAAGACCATTAGAACATTAAGCTAAACTGTTTAAATGCAGTATTTCCTAATTTAGGAATATTTGCATAAGATTTCAGATGAAGTTCGTAATTCAATGGGCATTCTTCTTATATTTTATTCGAAAAATATCGAGGAAAACCAATAAGTTGGAAAAGAGTGGACCATTCCTTCTTCTTATTTTTTAATCGAGAAATATTGAGGAAAACATATTAGTTAGAAAAGAGTAGACCATTCCTTCTAAAAGGGTTGATAAGTTGACTTAATAAAAAATATAACAGCTTAAGAAGAACTTATTTAGCAAGTTAGTTAATAAATTCATTTAATAAGTTAGCACTCATTCATTAGGTATCCATATTGACATAATGTTAATGAGAATCCGCGCTGTCTACTCAAGTGTTTTCTGTATCATGAAAACTATGAAGTGAGCCCTTTCTGAAAATTTCAAAACCCGATCTCAAATCTTACAAATGACATCCAGTTATGTCTTATGTAAAAAATGCGCTTTAGCATGAATTGGTTTTTCTCCATAACTAGATAAAGCAGTTTGTTGACGAGATGGAAATATTTCTCTAACTTAGGGTATTCGAAAAGTTTGAGATAAACCACAAAATTAATTAAAATAAAGATACAAACAAAATACATCCGCACTATCTTCGAATAGAAAAATTTGCGAATTTTGACATGAAATCCTTTGTTTGATCGCAATGCCTATACCGTATTCGAATTCCATGCTATACATTTACAAGCAGCAGAGGAATTAAGCAATGAACTGCAGCTGTCTTAGACTACCTTAAAATTTACAAATTAGGGCAAAGCACACACAACCTTTTACCTGAAATTAAGTGGGGAAAAAAAAGACTTGAATAAGAATGTAGTACGAGACGACTCAAATTTTACATGCAATCATTATCGGGCTGCACCAATCGGGAAAATAACAATGCCGTGGAACAAAATTGTATGAGTTTTTATAGTAATAAGTCGCATAAAAATATAATTTAAAAGTGGCATTGTATCTAGATTTATTAATCATAATTTTCCCAAGACTGTTAAAGGCCTGCAAATTAAATATCTTTGCTCAGACTTGCATTCTTAAGTTTGAATCGACCATTACGAAGAAATGACGTGGGAAGTATAATTTAAAAAATATGTTTAGTTTAGTTATATTAACGTCTCGTTTTGAAGCAACACCAAGGCTATTTTGGGATGGACCTCGTCATTTTGAACCACGGTCAGATGACGAGAACAACACCTGTGCTCCCCCTTCTCCAAACTACCACTCCACACCAGCGGGAGGACGTTTGGCCCCGACGGATTGAACGTGCACCAGACCCACTTATTCGGCGGTTCTACGGTGGGATCAGGCCTCGAACCTGCAACCCTCTGCTTCCGAAGCCTAGAACAATTAAAAAAATATATACTCCCTGGAAGGAAAGAGAATTCATTTAATAGTGTTATACTGTTTTTCCTCAGGATAACATCTGAAAACTTTGCCAACTGATAAATGACATCTAATAACGTGGATTTTGTTTTGCGGAATTAATGTAGTTGGTGAAATTCTTCCTCCTCAAGTACAGAAGCTTAAAATAGATCCAATTGGGGGTTTTATTTATGATTTATATATAAAGGTGGAATATTACAAGGTGGGGTTAAGAAAGCAACCAAACACGTAATCAATCAGCCAACTGTTTTAAAGTTGGCAGTTGAATTCGTGGACCACGTTTAGGACGAAATGAATATGATTTTGTTTGTTCAATTTTTGAAAGCAATAATTAATGGTACAATTTTTCAAAATAAAATGTAAAACAGGCCCGAATAGCTTAGTTCAGTTATATTAACGTCCCGTTGTAAAGCAACACTAGGGCTATTTTGGGACAGACCTCGTCATTTTGAGCCTCGATCAGATGACGAGGACGGCACCTGAGCTGGCACCCCCCCCTCTCCACATCAGTGGGAGGACATTTGGCCTGGCAGATTTAACGTGCAAGAGACCCACTCACACGACGGTTCTTCGGTGGAATCGAGTCTCGAACCTGAAGCCGAAACCTTACCGTCAGGCCACCATGACCCTGACTCCACAGAGTATAATGGGTGTGGACGTCAAATTAAAAACACCAAGTTTATGCTTCAATGACTTTTGGCCAAACAAATCACCAGGTATTTTAAGAGGGTATTATGCTTTTCTGTTTGGACTGGATATTTGCGATGATGGTGAGTCTAATGCCACTTGGCCATACCAAACCCGAATGAGCGGAGCTCTTTCGAATGAAGGCATGGGTTGGTGCCTTTCTAATTAAAGAGCATCGTTAAGGTGAAAGTGCGACTTTGCTCGAACACACGCGACACAACCCTTTTGAGGGGGCGTTCGAACTCATTCATACATCCGCAAGTCGGAATCGAGATCCCAATCAGAGACCGACTCATCCCTGATTCAGTACCCCCATAGGTATAATGGGAACTTGGAGAACTTTGCAGTCACGACCTATTGAACGTGACCAAACTGGCATTAACCAACACAGTGGTCTTTGGTCGAGACGAGGATAGAACTCGCCACATTTCGGTTATGAGACTGATGCTTTACCAACCAGGCTACCACGGCCCTGGAGATATGCACAAATCGAAAAGAAAATTCAGTCCTTTAGTGAGTGATGCTAACAGGAGGATACACTTTCTGAAAGTAGAGCAGTTTTCAAGGCCAGGAGAGATTATCTCAATTACGATGCAAGGCGGCGGCATTTCTAATTTGGCATTACAAAGACACTTTTAGAGCGAAACAAAATTACAAAATGTTGATGCAAGGGGATTTGTTTTATTGATCTCAGATAGACGAGAAAAGGGAAAATGTCTCTTGAGGTTTATCATAGTCAGAGCCAGCCTTCTCTATGAAGGGGCCGGGGTGCAAAAAAAAAAACATTTGGGGATCTAAATTTTTTGTAAAGTAAAAAATAAAAAAAAAAACCCGAACATTTGCATAATGTATTTAATGATGATGCGCGATTTTTTTTTTTTTTTTTTTGGTATTCATTACTCCAGAAAAATTTCAATTTTTCAATTTTTTTTTCGATAGTAATACAAGAATTTAAGCATTATACCCATATACCTGACCGATGTTAATCTTTTATTTCATTTAAATTTGCTGAAAGAAGGTTCAATATTTATTATATTTAGTAACTATCAATGTAAAAGGTTGAAGAAAATATGACATTAGATTTAGACAAAAGTAGATAGCTGATGTTTTACAAGTCCATTTGAACTCAGCCTCGACTTCTAGGCGCCGCCTTAACATATCTGATGGGATTTCCCAATTCATAAATGAGCTTTTCCCGCTTTTTTATAGATATCACTGCGATCTTTGCCTCATGAAGACGTCAGTCGATGCTCAGCCAGAAGCATGGAAACAAGCTTGTAGACTTTTAGTAGGTGTGACATTATTATTGTTCAGAATACCGTTTTCATTGTTAATCACGGGACCACCCCTCAGTCGTGGAGCCCGGATGCAGAGCACCCCTAGATGGCCGGCCCTGCCTAGAGTCGAGGAATCTACAACGTCGCGACGTAAAAAAAATTATTGATGAAGCATTTTGGACTGAATTAAGAAAGTGTAAATGAATTGATTTTCTACAGAAACGTTTTACAATCAGCAGATCAAGGACAAGGAAGGAAGGGAGGGAAGGAAATCCGAATGTAAATCCAGATAATATTTTTTGCGAGGCTAGAGAACATGTGGCCTTGAGGATCTGATTTTATTTCTGAGTAAACCTATTTTTTTAACACATATCTATATAGCTCATAATAGCAACAAAATTTAAGTAAATGCACTTCCAGCCAAGAATTCGACTTAGCTACTTCATGCTTCACATTCGTTTACACAGCCCCTTTTTACAGAGGTGGGGGGCACATTCACAATAGGATATACCACTTATTTTCTTTGCAATTTGTTATAATTATTTAGATTTCAGATTCGTGCAAAACCGGCCAAATCCAAAAAACAACAAAATTTGGCTATATCTATAACAAATATGAAATAATTCTCCTTTCTCCATGTCTCATTTCTCAGGTGTCGTCCCTGTCATCTGACAGTGGCTCAAAATGACGAGGTCCTTCCAAAAATAGCCCTAGTGTTGCTTAACAATGAGACGTTAATATAACTAAACTAAACTAATCCTACTGATATATTATACTTCAAAAACCAATGTGTTTTGATTGGAAATAAGTGCTCTTAGTTTTTATTCAAGGAAAAGAATTCTAACAAATCTTTTCTATAATGCTGAACTATTTTTTTTTCCATTTGATTGTATTTTGTTTAGTTCTAGGGAATCAAAACACTTTTTAAAGTAAAAAGAAAAATTGTAAAAAATCGAATGCTTCGAACAGTAATATTTTAGACAATTGAAGCGAATGAAAGTTATGCATTGAAGTCAATATTTATGCAAGAAATTTTTGCAGGAAATCTGCATATGTTATAATGTTAACAAAAAACAGTGTTAAAAGGGAGCAGCATGGAAATTATATTTTGTGATATAATTATATCGCGATTGCAATTTCTTTTGCTCATTTTTGATTGAAATAAATTAGTTCTCATATTCTTGTAAACAGGCTAGAAACCACGAATTATTTGCATTAGTATTTTGGACATGCTTTCCTATTCCTTTTGTCTAAAATTAGATTAAAAAGTCTCTTCAATATTAGGTAATCGAGCTTAAAGTGGGACGGGTTAAGAAATGACGTTTTGTTGGTTCAGCCAATCAAGAGCTAAGTGGTTTCAGAATCATTTTCCTCATCTATACTTATAATAAAGCTCCATGTGTGTGTGTGTGTGTGTGTGTGCGTGTGTGTGTGTGTGTGTGTGCGTGTGTGTGTGTGTGTGTGTGTGT
>JAPMOQ010043401.1:1630355-1708568 GCA_026543055.1 Argiope trifasciata | reverse complement strand
TTTTTTTTTTGTATATATATATATATTTAAAATATACATAACAAAGTGTCAAAAATATTAAGACAAGCATCAAAAATCTCTTTTCTGTTTGAAAATACTCTCCTTTAAATTGCATAATATTAATGGCAGTCAACAAATTTTGCTTTACAGTATAAACAATTAATTAATTTATAATATTCAGGTTAGCATATATTTATAAGTTATATAGCAATGAGTTTGCCTTACACAATATTTTTGCTTCCACCGATCCTAAAACGTGATAATATGAAATCAAAGTACCTATCTAAACAGTGATGGATTCTATCAATCGTCTTTCCAATGTATTTGTATCCTTTAGCTAACCGCTTCTTCGTTTCTTTTCATTACGAATAAGCCCGTTACCAGATAACTCTATTTTCTAGTTTTTCTTTCTTACTTAACCTTTTTTTTATTTTCAATTTAGAATGACCGATCATTTTCATATAAGCTCATTATTTATGAGACACAACAGAAAGACTTTATTATAAAAACAAATTATAAGATGCCTACCGAAAAAACTTCTGATATAACATGAAGACTTGGCGGTTAAGATACTTAAGCTTAATTTCTATCTTTTGATGGGCAGGGCTGGTCATCTGGGGTGTGCGACGGGTGCAATGCACCCTCGCCTCAGGGTGGCCCCACCGTGATTCAGAATTTAAATGATGTTCTGAACAATAATAGCTTTGAAAGAATTTAAAAGAATACCAAATATTATTTCCGATTTCAAATGAGTCACTGATATAAAATTTTTAGAAAAACATCAGTTAGAGATATGTTTCAAAAACTATGTAAAATTTTGTTTAAAAAAAGATGTAGACAAAAACCTAATCCAAGAAATTTGTTTGCTACGGAATTTGATTTTGAATGAAAGAGATGTAAACAACGTTCAATACATATTGCAATACATTCGAAATTGTAACTATAATGAGTTATTTCGAAATGTATTAACTGTATTAAAACTTTTCTTTACATTGCCAGTTACTATAGCAAGTGCTGAGCGCTCTTTTAGCAATTTAAAATTAATTAAGAGTTATCTTCGGTCAAGCATGTGTTCAGAACGCTTAAATGCACTTGCTCTATTAAGCATCGAAAGAGAATTTGTAAAAAATTATAATTTTTCTGAAATAGTTGATGTATTAGCAAAAACAAAATCGCGCATTAAATAAACATTCATTAATAATATGTGCTCGTGTTCTTTTTTTTTTTTTTTACTTCAAAAACAATGAGGGCCCCAAACGCCTTTTTGCAGCCGGACCCATTCATTAAGAAGGCCGGCCCTGGCAGGTCGCAATCAATTTCAGGACTGATCGAGCTTTCTTTTATTTTTTAAAATGAGCAGGAGCTCTATTGTGCTGAATTTACTTGAACGCTCCGTTTTATTAGGTTGGTGCGTATGAAATGTCGGATTCTCTTTACATGCGGACGTTTGTCTCCCTGTTTTCGTTATACTTTTGTCTTTGGCATAACCTCATTCATAGTCGTATTGTCCATAGCCAGAGACTCATTTCAGCAAAATAGGTTTTCTCGAAGGTCTTCCCTTTTGTTATTTCTTTTGAGTTTATTGCCGATATGAATTCTGCCGACATTCGCGTCATTTTCTTATATGAGTACAAACTTGGTAATAGTGCTGCAAAAGCTGCACGCAACATAAACCAAGCGTTTGGGGAGAATACGGTTAACGATCGGAAAGTGCAGCGTTGGTTCGAAAAATTTCGGACTGGCGATTTTTCACTGCAAAATGAGCCGCGCGGAAGACCCAAAACGTCTGTGAAGAATGATGACCTGAAGGCTCTAGTGGAAGCGGATCCAGCCGTATCCACGAGGGAACTTGCTATCAGGATGAAAGTTGACCATACAACGACATTGAGACATCTTTCTGAGATTGGCAAGGTTAAGAAGATGGACAAGTGGGTACCGCACGCACTGACAGAAAGAAATAAGCTGGAACGAACTGGAATATGAAGTTTTGCAGCATCCACCATATTCACCGGATCTCTCGCCGATCGATTTTCATTTTTTTAAGCATTTAGAGCTGTTTTTAAGGGGCAAACACTATGAAAATGAAGACAGTCTAAAAAACTCGATATCAGAGTTTATTAATTCTAAAGACCAAAATTTTTTTAAGACAGGCATCTACGCTTTAAAATCTCGTTGGGAGAAGTGTATTGAAGCGAATGGAGCATACTTTGATTGAATAAACAGCTTTTGAAGAAAGATATGCAGTTTTATACAATCACTTAAGAATCCGACATTTCATACGCACCAACCTAATATAAAATGAACAGAAAGTGACAAAACAGGCAAAAAATATATTACAGAATATACTAAGCAACTTTGCGCTTTTTAATGTTCCGATGTCCAGGACAAAGTTTAGTCAATCTTCCTTTAATGTGTTGAAATGACTTCAACATATTATTTAAACAATATTTAAAAATATATTACAATTAAACTCATTTATATTCAGAAGAGGAATGCATCTGCATTGATTCTATCATACGATGACATCTTTGTTCTTTCCTTAATTAAACCAATAGAAGTGAAATAAAAGAGGGCATAATTTTGAATGTGTGGTAGAATGATACCAGATTAATTCCCAACGTGAAACCTAATATACATTTTTTTACTTCCAATTTGATAAAAAAAACTTTCGAATTCAGCAAAAAAAAAAAAAAAATCTGAAATGTAATAAACAGCTTTATTGGAAGATTTAATACCATGTCTTATTTGTAAGAATCTTTTTTTCCTGATTAAACAGTAACCATTCTTCAAACAAATGTAAATATTCTCCCGGAGAAAAATAAATGATTGCTGTAATCCATGATTTGTATCAAAAAGTTCTTCACTCCAATAAGATTGGAGTACATGCTATTATTCTTTGTAATTACGGTTTCCTCATTTTGCTGTTCATTCTGGAAGAGAAATCAGTTTAAAATGAAGTCATTGAAAAGTTATACATTGACTTGGGACGTTATAAAAATTTTCCGGAAAAGCAAAGAGGGGAAAATGCTGAATCGCGTCTTCTTCAAATCAGCTCATCCAACTTATACAATCAGAAAACAGTTTGAAGTGCCAAGAAGGTGTTGGCGATGAAACATTCGGCGATAAGACTTACGCCGTAGCTATAAGTGAGCTCAAGATTAGGCAACAACCTCGATGAAACAGGTGTAATTAGGGCCGCTCAGTGGCTTGCTAGTTTCTTCAATTTGGAGCAACCTGCCAGTTACCGTTGATGACAGAGCCAACAACTTCAATGCTGGGGGCTCTTGAGGGCGTGGATTCTATTAAGTAGGCATTGACGCCTTATTAATGTTCTGGCGGTCAGAAATGATCTTTTTTTGAGTATAGTCACCAGGTGAATCAACGAAAATTTCTTTCTTTTGGGCCGCCATGGATTCCTACCAAAAAGTCACATGCCATCATCAAAATCACTCGCATTACCCAACGTTCATTTCACATCCAATTTGCCTTTCGGAAACAATTAATTGCTCATAAGAAGCTAATCGATCTTATGACCGCCCTGAATGGTCTGCTTCTGAACGATTACCGTCAGGATGATCAACTTTTTCTTGGAATGATATTTTTTGTCTATTGTTGTGTGAATTCCATACGTCTATTAATGGTCATATTGCAGATCATTTTTGCCAATAAAAAATATTGAAATAAGTAAACTTGAACAGATATATTATGTAGAAAACGAATAATAATAGCAACTTAAGAATATGGAATGTCTCGACGTCAAACTTGCATTTCATTTACAATTCATTTTAGCCTTGATGTTTTCATTAGATACTACTAAAATTAGTTGTATTTTAACCCTTTAGTTATGAATGCTTGAGGAGCAACTTGCTGAGGAGTAATTTTTATTATTGATAATTTTATTTAGTTTTAAAATTTAGAGAGAGATATTTAATGCAAAGACAAATGAAATTAAATGCTATATTATTCAAAATATACTCAATGTAGAGAATAAACTTCTGTTTGAAAGAATCAAAGCAGTGTTATATACAATCTTCTAAGATTGAACATTGAAAATCAGAGAGTAATTGAGAAACTTCCATCCATTGCTATAGGTTATTTTTAATAATTATGAACAATAAAGCTTTCATGGAAATTTTAATACAAATAGACAATATCGCATCTGTATTTAAATGGAATTTCTTCAAATATTTCTTCATAGTCTTATTTAATTACTACGAAAAGGGTTATTAAATTCTCATTTAAATACAGATAATACTTAGAACATAAATTTACATATAGTATACCTTATTCAATTATGTTTATTGTTGTAGATTTTTTTTTTTTTCATTTTTGCTATTGAAAGAAAATTGTTTGAGACATATGATTTCAGTAAATAAAGTTTTACAAGCAGTCGCCTTTTTATAATGAATGGTTGATGATAATGATTTATACTAAACATGAATGTCGGTTTGTTTAATAATTATTTTTCTAGTGTAAATCAATAACTTATTTTAAATTCTAATCTTGAATAATTAATTCTAATGCTTGTATTTTGATTTTCCTTTAAATTGTGATTCGAGCGATATATTTTCTATTTTGATATGTCAACAGATGTGAAGCATTCATTCATTTTCATCCTGATGCAAAATGACATGACTATTCAGTATTCAAATTTATAGGTAACATTATTATTCGGAAAAGCTTTAATTTTTGTAGTAATTATGTCTTTCAAAATAATAGCTGACTGGAACATTTTGTTTTTATTATCTTTTCTTTTTCCGTCCTCGAACATGTTATCTTGCTGGTAGAAGTAGATCAAAACATGGGCCGTCTGTTTCTACTGCTGTCCTTTATTGATATTAAACACTAGCTGGTGCCCGGAGCATTGCTGCCTCCGAAAAAAAAATTATTAAGTGTAATCAATCAATAATTTGGCAATATTTTATCGAAATAGGATGGGACGGCTCGGCAGTATATAAAATACGAACAAACAAATATGCATTTTTATATATATTATATTTGTGTATTCTTTTAGAACTGTAAAACTTGGTGTTCTTTCAGAAAGGTAATGAAAGAAACTATTTATTATATCCCGTGATTCATTTCATATTCGTTCAGAATTCTCAAATTTAATTTTAGGAAATGTGATTAAAATAGTTTCTTTTATAATTAATATAGAAAATATATTTATGCAATATAATTGAAAAGATAATGATTGAAAACTAAGATGGTGCAAAATTATTTGTACTGCAATATTTTTGGTAGTTACTGCGAAAAACGCTAAAATTAAATTTAAATTTAAAAACCTCAGGGTTGTTCCTATCAAAACTTTCTCGCATAATCTGTAATAAAGTTGTTGTCTCTGAAAGTGACTTGCATGACATTTGCGTACTACAGCTGCAAGAATTTAACCTTTAACTTGGATTTAGCATTCACCACAGAATCTATTGTCTCCTTGGAGTGTTATTTGGAGATGAATCCTTGGTAAATAGATGCGGTTTAGTTTCGAAATTTTTCATTTAATTTTAGATACTCGTTCTATCCCTATAACCATCCGGTAGATGTAATAAGCACTAACAATAAGCTGACCAAGTTTCATCGCCATCGGGCGAACGGTTTAGGAATGCATAAGAGACATACATACAAACATTTATTTTTATTTGTATCGATTGAGAAAAATATTCCATGGTTGTTTTCTTTTCCCTCACAGGCCGAATGCCCTCCAATTCAGAACGAGCCCGTCGACCTGTCGGTGAACAAAAAGAACAGCAACCCCAGTTCTCCGTCCATGTCTCCCAGGTTGCTCAGCCTTTCCTTCCCATCGCCTGCCAGTTCACCACCATCTTCCTGCATTGATCTCAGGCTGTCCAACTCCAGGCATCTCCTGCCATCCGCTCCTGGAGATGGTAAGGCATTCTTTTCCAACCTTCAGTAAAAATTAACCCTTTGCGGTCGATGGCGCCACAGTGGCGGCATTCGCAAGTCGGCGGCAAGATGGTATTTAAAATTGGACAGAAATTAAAAATGTATGTTTTTATGCATTATAAGCACTCTTAAACACAACAAATCAGTTTCAACGAATTCAGTGTTTGCCCATCTATTTGCTTTCAATCACTAAGGGTGAAATAACTCTGCCCAATTTGCTCCGATCCCATCAGAGAAATGTCGATCGCAAAGGGCATCTATGTCTCTTTAAATTAATTATTTAATTCAAATTTATCACATAATGAATCAAAATGAATAGCCCTGCAAAAAAAATTACTTCTGGGTTTCTTTTAAAGATAAAGATATTTCAAGAAGTAATATGTTCCGGCTGTGAATGCAAATGTGTTCAAAAGGACTTGCAAATCATCAGCTATCTAATTCTGTCTGCATCTAATGTAATACTTATTGTGATCCTTTACATTACCAGTGACTAAATAGAATAAATGCCGAACCCACTTTCAGCAAATCAAAATGAAATAAAGGATTATATTCGGTCGAGCATATGGGTATAATGCTTAAACGCTTTTGCTGTGCTAAGAATCAAAAAAGAAATGGGAAAAATTGTCATTTTCCTGGAGTAATGAATAGCAGAAACAAAATCACGCGCCATTAAATAAATATGCAAATGTCAATTTTTTATTTTATTTTACTAAAAATCAAGGCCCGCAAATGGTTTCTTCCATCCGGGCCCCCTCATAGAGAGGGCCAGCTTTGCATCACAGATGCTCAATATGCTATGGACATACAGCAAACATATACGTCGACGTATATGTAAAACTTGCCAAATCGTTTGTTAGATGTTTTTTTATCAAAATTCTGCTTTCAATTTCTTTAAAAGCCTATTTCATAGCTACTATCGATAATTTCGGCAATGACATTTTATTTTATGTTCGGAATGCTCTCCTTTTACTTACTATAAGGCATATTCAATACAATTCTTTTGGAACCTTCAGTAAAATGTCTTTGCTGAAATTGGAAATAGCACCTATGAAATAAGTTTTTAAAGAAGATGAAATTAGAATGTTGATAAAAAAAACATTCAACAAACGGTATGGCAAGTATTGCATATACGTCGACGCATGTGTTAGCTGTATGTCCATAACATATTGTGCATATATGATGCTTGCATTCAAAAAAATAAATTACCTCCTGAAGGTAATAATTTGGAACAAATATAGAAACTTTGAAATGGGGAAATTAATCTAAACTAAGCCGATATACAATGATAATTACAAATCCCAAGTGTGGGCTCTATTTTGGGAAAAGATCTAAGCAATATAGCAAGTTTCACAGTTATTAGTTTGTAGACGTCAGATTCATTGATGAAGGACTAGAGTTTGGCGACCAGTTTTTATAGAATGAAGATTTTTGTTATAAATCCCAGATTTCTCTTGTTGGTAGCCTTGCTTCAACATATCGCATCGCGTCATTAAGGCAACAGTAAACTTTGCCTTAATGACGCGAAACTGCAACTTTGGAAACTGTTTATAGCATTTTATTCCGAGTATAGTGGAGAAGGGAATATGAGATGGTCATAATCTTATCAGATAAATTTTCACAAATAAGGCGCTTTCAGATCTTAAACGTTCTCTTTCTAGTATGGCGTGCAAATTTAGAGAGAAAATATCATCCCTATTCTCTCACCAAAATTGCGAAATCCATTCCGATGTAGCTCTTCTTTGTTCTAAAAGTATATTAATACGTGTGAAAGAATACTCATTTCAAAAACTTGTTTCAGAATCATTTATTTGATTCCTTTAAAAATAATTAAGACTCCGAAATTTAGAAACTTTTAATTCCTATAAAGGTTAAAAGTCTAGTTTTGGGTTGCTTATTCATTCTTCTTGATTCGTTAAATAAAAAAAAAGCAGTTGTAAAGTGAACAAAATTAAATAAATCTTTAAAAATAAGCTTTAATAGTAGTTATTCAAAGATTCAATAAATTTCGTTTTGTTTTAAATACGCGTACACTAAGATATGCGAGAACATTACTACGATGAAAAACAAGTTCGGTAGTAACTTCGAATCTTATGACAAAGAAAAATAATCTGAAATGTTTTCAAAACTTTAAAAAATGCCCTGAAATGAATTCATTTAGTTAAAATCATCTCATAAAGAGTAAGATTATAGTTTTTGTTAGAAATCATTACAATACGAGCTGAGCTTTTTAATGTCCAAGTAGTTGTCATGAGGTAAAACCACTTAATTTTGAAAAATTTAATTGGTGGAATCATGTCTCCGTTCATTTAAATGCAAACTGAATTGAGCCTCAATTTTCTGAGCCTAAGCATAGCTCGCTGCAATCTTTCTACAGCTGCTCATTAATCTCAATCAATTACCCTTAATTACGTCTTCATTCGGAAGACATTTCTTTTGAGAATTCGCTTCTTTTCTTCTGTTCAAGAAGCTAAAGGAAGAAAAATTATCTGCCTTTCGCCTCCGTCCAACTTGCCACTAAACTACCTGCAATCAATTTCACACCTAAGATGAAAGCATGTAGGGAGTCCCGACATAACATCATAATCTCAATAATGCTTCCAGTGTTAAAAAAAAAAGAATCAAATAATGAAGGAAAGTTGTAGAATCGGAAAGATTCTTCTGCTGCTTTATTAGACAGAAGAATGAGTTCGGTTTGAAAAGCTTGTTCCAGTTGCAATGATTCCACCGTAGGGCATCGCAACTTCTTATCATGCCAGTCCTTTGTTGGATCATTTGTAATAGTTATTTGAATGTGAAGCAGCCAGTGCATCTTTCTTTTCTTTCTTACTTGTTTTTCTGATTCCTGTTTGACAAGATTGTTTCTTTAGCTGAGGATTTTCAGCAGCTACTTTGAATGCATTTGAAATTGACAAATAGTTACTTCGTAAAAACTGAAATTGTTTTCTTTTTTCCGAAGAATTTGCTGTTCGGTGAATGTCTTATTCTTTTGGGAAGTAAAAAAAAGTGTATGATATAAGGTATTGAAAAGCGCTTTGAGAATGTTAGCCAATAAATCATTTCTTGTAATTTAGAAAACTGTGCAGTCAGACGTTGTTCCTTCTTTGGATTTGGCGTAACCTTTTATTTACCAAATTCTGTTACCATCCATTTTTCAACTTCATTTTTGCACCAATAGTTTAGTTTCCTTTGCAGAATAATTCCATTGAACCCCCCAAAAAATTTAATTAACAAAAATATCTTAATTTAATTAATTAAATATTTTTAATTCCTACTTTTATATTCACTTCATGTTATCTAGATTCCATTCTCCGTGTTCTTTAGAATACCATCAGTAAAAATAGTCAGATATAAGCCAGATTTAAATGATACTTTCAAGTACCTCCAATAAATAAAAAGTTAAAATGGCAATATATCAGTTAGTATTAAAAATCGTTTCATACGACTAATCCATTTTTATAAATAAACTATATCCACTTAGATAAACTAATTAGAAAATGTCAAAAATACTAACGTTAAAAAATATTGCACACCTGAAAACAGAAACAGTTCTCGAAAATTATTTATTTTGCCACTTTTCATGATAGATCATTATTTATTCATGTTTATAAATGTTAGATGTTGATTCATTTGTAGTTTTTTAAACTGAGAAATAACCTTCAAAAGTATAAAGACGCAATAATATTTCAAAACAACACATCGCATTAAAAATCACATTTCTATAATTGGAGAATGTTGGATTATCATTTAAGCTAAGATTAGGAACTTTAAAAATTATATTATTCTTAAATAACACAACTGATCAAATTTTAAGTTGCTGAATTATAGCGAAACAATAGCAACCAAAATACTCATTTTAGCTAAAAAAATAAATCCTGCAAAATACATGGCAGAGAGGTTCTAAAATACATGTATTATTTTGTTAACTACTGCATGTTTTCCTTCTATAATAAAAGAATTAAAAATTCTAACGTTTTATTTTGCTTATTTGTTTTTTCAAAGTGAATTTAAGTCTTCGAATTTGTAATATTTAGGCTCGTAATTTTTTTAAACTGCAAAAACTTCTCAATGCATATTTATTTCTATATTTCCGTTTTATTACGAAATTTCACAATGATTAGCATAATTGATTAATCTATATATATAAAAAAATTTGTGCGCTGCCGTACCACTCACCCGATTCCGATGAAGCATCGATTACTTATTACTTGCAGTTACGGGATGATTATAGACATAATGCAATCATCTAAAATATAAAAAATATATATATTCAGATCTATTTACCGCATCTATTAACCATGGGTTAACCGCCAAGGAGACACAACAGATTCAGTAAAGATGCTAAATTCAAATTAGACGCTAATATTTCGTAGCTATTGGACAAAAATGCAACGAAGGTCTTTCTCTGAGGAAATAATTTTATTAGAGAATATGGGAGAAAGTGTTAGGGGAAACAATCTTATAAGTTGTGAATATTAACGAAATATTAAAAAAATTTTGCCGTTTTTTTTAAGTAACTTTCGAAAATATTTTAGTACAAATAATTTTACACAATCTTAATTTTCAAAAAATTATATTTTCAATAATAATAAAGATTTTATGATATAAATAAATTTTCTTATAATTATTTTAATCAATTTTTTAAAAAATATTTTAATCACATTTTCTAATATTAAACTTGAGAATTCAGAACGAATATTAAATGAATCAGGAGATGCAATAAATAGTTTATTACATTACCATTCTGAAAGAACACCAAGCATTACAATTCTAAAAATAAAAAAAAATCTAACATATAAAAAGGAATATTTGTCTGTAGAGTAAAATAATAAAAATAGAATAAATACTATTTCTGCTTCTTCTTTATGTATCCTTCAATTTCAATGGATGTATTCATTGTTGACAAGAAAATAAATATCATTCTGAATGAAACTATTTCAAATTCCAAACAACATTTCCGAGATTATTTCTACTGCAGCAGCAACGCGTACCAGCTAGTTTAGAATCATTTAAGGCTTTAAATAATGAACTAGGAGGAGAATTTTTCTTCCTGGAAAAGATATAAGTGTGATGAAACCTGAATTATATGGATGGATTAAAAAGAGAGAACTCAGTTTCTTAAGCAATGTATTAAAGTATGAATCTTAATTCGTTTTTATCAAGTGTGTTAAATCAGTGCCATTTTTAAATTTTAAATCTCATTTGCAAATAATGAAATGATTTTGTTTTTGTTTTTTACAGATTTGCACGAGAAATATACCAACAGCGATAGCATGATTTTTAATTGAAGAGCTTTTTTTAAGTTACATTAATTCTTACCGAACTAAATATTAAGTGCTTACAAATTAGATTATTACACCTTAAAAATATTTAATAGGAAGAATATGTGTATTAAAATAGAGACGTCTTCAATTTTTCCACTGAAAATAAATTAAATTACATTTAAATACAAAAATGTAGAAAAATTTGTCTTTTAATTTAACACCTTTATTTTCTTTCTTACTAAAATGATTTATAGTCTGAACTTTTGTAGTTTATCGTATGTAAAGTATAGAGTAATTATCAAAAATCACTTAATACCCATTGTAATCAATTGTAATTATCAATTTTGACGAATCTGCACGCTTCAGAACGCCCCGAATTCGGAAAACACCTTTCGGCATTATATCCGTCAGTCTATCCGCGAAATGAAAAATTCTTCAAGCTAGACGGATGAAATTGAAAAGCTTTTTTAAGTTACATTAATTCTTACTGAACTAACTATTAAGTGCTTACTAATTAGATTATTACACCTTAGAAAATATTTAATAAGAAGAAATATTTAATTTTCTAAATCCTTCTGATTTTAACTGAAAAATATTTCTGATAGTTTAGCCATTGCTGTCCTTGTCCTCAGATAGAAAAGAATCTTCTCGATGAGAATTTTAAAAAAAGAAAAAGTATAATTCTTCATTAAAAAAGATAACTATTTCAAATTATATTTCCAAAATTATTTCTATTGCGACAGCAATGCGCCGGGTACCAGCTAATTTAAAATAAAGAACTTGTAGGAATAATTATTTTCTAAACCCTTCTGATTTTATCTGAAAAATATTTCTGATAGCTAAGCCATTACTGTCCTTGTCCTCAGATAGAAAAGAATCTTCGCGTTGAGAATTTAAAAAAAAGAAAAACCCAAACATCGCTCCAGGTGAAAGAAAAATGCGTTTAAATTTGCAGTCGGGCAATGAGGCATGCGCTCGCTCAGCTGTAAAGACAAGAAAGACGACAGATCGAAATTAAGGAAGAAACGCGTCTAAAGCAAAGTTTTTCACCCCTGTTGGAGTGTTCCAAGGTCGAGTCGGGGCGTATCCGGGTTGTGTCGCTTGCGTCTCGTTTGTCAAACATCCCGGAACTCAAAAGAAGCACTGGCAATAATGAAATGGCTTTACCCGGTCAGGATCAACCAAAATTATGGAAAAACTTCATTGCAATAACGTTCGTTGCATTCACCTAAAATTAGGGAAAAACTTCATTGAATTCGTTGCAGAAAACGCATTCATTATAGCATTGAATTAAAACGCTTACATTAGTTTATGACAATCGACGTACTCTATTAAATTTTCTAAGGACTTTTTTAAAAAATTGGAGAAAAATGAGACTATTTTCTAAAACTTCAGCAAATAGACGGTTCCATATGCAAATTCAAAAGCTTGTATTTACTTTTCTGTATATGAAATTAAATTCTGTATTGTTGAATTTCCAGCCAGCTCTGCCTTATGCTACGTATTTATTTATTCCGTTGATGACGTTACTTTAAGGAAACAAGTTTCGGTCTTTCAAATGAAAAGTATTCTTAAAATCAACAGTTCCAATTTGATTTTATTTATTTACTGAAGAACGCAAAATAATATTACCAAAAATAATTCATTGAATTAGGCTTAAGACGTTTGACTTTATTAAATTTTCCTGCAAGAAACTAATTGAAGAATTAATATAAAAGATTTCGGGGTATCCTTTTAATTTCTTTTACTGAGTACAAAGTATATTCTAAAATCTTCTCTCTCTGTCATAATGAGATAAAGAAAGGCAAGGTTCAAGTTAGCGCTTGAAAAAGTATTCTCATTTTAATGCGTGAAATCAAAGTGAACGGATTTCATCTCTGTCATAAAAGTGAAAGATTTGATCTCTGTCTTTGTTATTCCGTTACCAAATAACTTTTAGTGGCAACCTTGTTTCGATTCAAAGTGCAAGTATTTCTTTCAAAGTGCAAGTATTTCATTCAATGTGCAAGTATTTATGCAAGTATTTCATTCAATGTGCAAGTATTTATGCAAGTATTTATTTCTTTGCTGGCCACAAATGCTGTCCTCAGAAAATCTGTCGTAATATTTTTAACAGTATGGAAAAGAGATATTTAAGAGCTGCATTCTTCAACAGACAATTTAAAAAGAATTTGTTGGATTCTTTGAAGAATTTGTCTGGATTCGTTTGTTTAACGAAAACATTTTTTCCCGTGACATTGTCAAATGCATATTTCTGCGAGTTCATAGGAATAATGAATTTCTCCCTTTCCGCGTAATTGAATTCCGTGCCTGAAAATGAATGCGAAGAAAACCGAAGTATCTAATCATTTAAACATTAATTTTAGGAATTTTTATAATTAATTTTTTTGTGTTCTAGTTTATTTGTTTTAATATAAAATCTTCTTGACTGTGACAATTTTAATTATCATTTATGATATTTTTAGCTCCATAAATAGAATTTTTTTTCATTATTCTATTCTACAAACAAACAGTCATTTTTATATATTAGACGTAAAGCTTGAAGTTCTTTAGGAAAGACAATGAAAGAAACTACTTATGGTGCTTCGTGATTCGTTTCATATTCGTTCAGAATTCTCAAGTTTAGTGTTAGAAAATGTGATTAAAATATTTTCTATTAAATTTTCAGATTAAAAAATGATTAAAATGTTTTCTTAGTGTCATTTTAGGCCATATTTCTGAAAATACCCGTGGCATACAATGTGTTAACAGACAGAGATGTTAGAAATTATACTTCAGGTGAATCAACCCATACTACTGAAAATCACGGACCGCTAACTGCAAATAATAATCGCATCATTGGTGTCAAATCGGCATAAGTCTTAAAGACAAATACTGACTTGAGAATATCATACCAGACGGTGATTAAAAGCTTCAACTGTGCTGGCTTGTTTGCTTCTAAACAGGTTGGATGGAAAATTCCCAATAAAAGGAAAAGATGTGGGTGGCGTCGTAAAAATCCCAACTAAACTGATTAAAGTGATCGGTGGGGGGGAGGGCATTGTTCACGGATGATAGCAGATTTTGTTTATTGCCCGATTCAAGGCGTCGAGCCCATTTGGCGTGAATCCAAAGAAGACGATCTTCCCACGAATTGGAAATTGACCTTCATAAAGTGTCGGTGTACGGTTTGCGAAGCTCTATTTTGAAATGGATGTATATTACTTTACGTCACAGAAAGGGGAACTATGCGCAACATATTTGTACGTTCTTATGCCTCTCTTCATGCAGTTTCTGTGGTTACTACTAGAGTTTGTTTCATGATAATCTCCGCTGATGAGCATTCGACTTGGCAGTTTTTTTGAAAATGAATTGATTCATCGAATGGAGAAACGTTCGCCCTTTAATTTTGTAGAACATGTATGGAATGCAATTTTGGAGACAAACCCAATCAGTCAATGTTAGGGGAAAAAGATCTTCATGTGACTTTAGTTTCTAAATTATTAAATTTTGATAAATCCGGTCAAGATTACGTACAATCAACTCATTAAAGTCAAAAGTCAATACATATTTAATGAAAATTTCGGACACACTCCACAAAATTGGAATCAAAATCTTAGGATAATTTTGCCTACATCTCTAAAAACTAAAAAAAATCTATATTATATTTTGCACTCTCTATTTCTTGCATGTTCCCATTAAATTGTTATTCTTCTAATTGTATTTCACTATAGGCGTTTTATGGTTTATTTATGCCAACAGAAATTTCATTAAATTATTTTTTATAGCTACATCTTGTTTCTTAACCACTTCGCATACGATGACGTGTCTGAGACGCGCATCGAATGATTGAATTTTTAATTTTTAATCTGCAATTAATTGAAAAGTATTAAATAATCTATACTTATAATAAAGCTCAATGTGTGTGTGTGTGTGTGTGTGTGTGTGTGTGTGTGTGTGTGTGTGTGTGTGTGTGTGTGTGTGTGTGTGTGTGTGCGTGTGTGTGTGTGTGTGTGTGTGTGTGCGTGCGTGCGTGCGTGTGTATGTGTGTGTGTGTTGACGCTCTACAGGCCAGACCGTTGGATCTACAGCTACCAAATTTGGTACATGTATACCTTGGAGGTCGGGAATGTGCACCTCGGAGCCCTTTTTTCGAATTTTTAATTAGAATTTGAATTAATTAAAATTTAAGCGAAATTTCGACGTTTTTCCGCTAAAACTTCCGAAAATATTATCGGATAAACATGATTTTAACGTCAATTTAAAGATAAAAAAATTAGCTTTCTAATAGTATCAGTATTTTAACATTTAACTTAAGCTTCTATTTGTAATGAATTTTTAAAGAAGCATTTCAACTATATTTTTCAACAATATATTTCGGACAAAACAATAAAATTTAATCTGCAGGAGCACGTTACGAGTGGAAGGGGGAAAATTATCTTTTATCAATAGGTTGCCATCAGATAGATAAAAACTCAAATTAAAAAAAATAAATAATTATTGCAAATTAAACATTTTAAAATGCAATTTTCAACACGTGTCTGCATGAAATGAAATAAATATGAAACATGTTTTTTCTTTTAAAAAAAAAGAAAATGCAAAGAATTTTTTGTGACTTTTACAATATTATTAATTAAATAAATCAGCTTTGTTTAGTAATAGAAATACATCTATAAAAAAGTCTAAATGAAGTAAATAGCTGCATAGTATGTAGCACGAGTCTATAAATGCTTTAAAAAATGAAGAATATTTAGCTTTTAATTAAAAAGAGATGAACTTGTGATATTATTATGATAAAATTAACCTTTTCATCGGCTTCCATACATCTCTTATGTATTTCACATTGTTAAAAGAAAGTCTACTAGAAATCTTTATTTTTGACTTCATAACCAAGTTTCAATTTGAGGAATCAAAGAATGTATGAGCGGGATGTATGAAACGTTTTCATTCATATTAATATGCAACATTTTAATGAACATTACGCATTCTTTCTTTCGACTGCGATTTTATAGTTTTGGGGATGAGACTTCATGCCATTTATTTATCTGTTATGCTTTTGAGTTCCTATGAATGCGAATACAGTGATACAACGAAGATGTTAATGTTTTTAAACAGAATTACAATTTCAAAAGATAAAACCAGATGGCATATTTGATTTGTCTAGCTCTTTGCTGTTTACATGAGTACAATGGACAGACTTTCGACCCCCCAAACGAAATGTTGTCGAGAATTTCGTAGAGATCTTCTATATTGGTGAAAAGATGAATATGAAATTTCTTCCTATTTTGATACGCTTTAAACTTATGGTGTTCGATAGATAGCTAGACAGATTGACATAATTCCAAAAATTACTCAAGAGGCTTTAGAGGTCATCAAAAACTCGAATTCAAATGCTCTGATGACTATAGCATTTTCTCTTCGTGTCCAAAAAAATGAAATCAAAAACTCGAGTTCAAATGTTCTGGGGATTATAGTATTTTTTCTTCGTGTACGAAAAAATGAAATCAAAAACTCGAGTTCAAATGCTCTGACAATTATAGTATTTTCTCATCGTGTTACGAAAAAGGGAAATCAAAAATTCGAGTTCAAATGTTCTGATGATTATAGTATTTTCTCTTCGAGTACGAAAAAATGAAAAAAAAATTCAAAAGGAGCTAATATTTTTCCTTCAGAAATCAATGAAATCCTGCGGAATGGAGAAATAATTTTCTTGACAAAATTTATCTTCTCTTCTTTAAAAAAAAAAGGGGGGGGGGGGTAGTGTATCAAAATAAAGTTCAGTATTTTTTGTTGAATTTGTATTGAAAAGAGGAAAAAAATTCAGTAATTATTTTCACGCATATAATTTGTCAATTTTTATTTACAGCCATTATAAATAATGGCTTTACTCCCTGATCAAACCTTCCCCATTTCCCTGCTCGAAGAACAGAGGGAAGAGGAGAGCAAAGAAAGATGTCGCAATCCACTCCAAGTAATTTGTACAAAATTCAGATGCTTGCGAGAGCAAAGACCGTAATGAAACCCAGTTCACACTCTTTTTCATCGATTTGACGTGATAATTACAGAACAGCATTCAATTATCAAAAGAAACTTTATTAAGTGGGCTTGTAGACGGGAAAATTTGTTTGTGCTTTTAATAAGGAGCTTGAAATGGTCTGACATATTTGATCTCGGAACTGTCAAGCGTGCGGAGGATTGCGTGATGCATTCAGTCAATGTTTTGAAAAACAAGCCGAGATTGAGTTTTTTTTCTCTCTCTCTTCAAAGTTTTTTTCGGTAGAGACCATTTAAATACACAAATATTAATTTAAAAAAAAAAAAAACTTGTTGTTTGTTGTAGAAACTTTTCTACTAGACACGCGCAGTATTGAAGATTTTGTAGCCTAGCATTATTATATAAATGTGTGTGTTATTTCATCTAAATGGCTGCAATTTGTGCAATAAAATCAGTTCCTTATCTATATAAATAAAAATGAATTTTTTTTCTGTATGTCTCTTACGCCTTCCTAAACCATTCATCCGATAGCGATGAGACTTGGTCATCTTATTATTTACACCAACTGGATGCTTATAGGCATAGTACAATTACCTAAAATTAAATAAAAATTTCGAGTCTCAACCTCATCTATTTAACAAGGATTCATCTCCAAATAACACGCCGAGGAGATAATAGATTCTGTAGGAATGCTAAATCTATGTTAAAGATTAATATTTTATAGCTATAGTACGCACATGTCATCATGCAAGTCATTCTCAGAGGTAACAATTTTATTTCAGACTGTGCTAGAAAATTTTGGGGTGACCAACGCTGGGATTTTAAAATTTCAATTAAATGTTAGTGTTTTTCGCAGTAATTACCAAACATATTGCAGCACAAATAATTTTGCACCATCTTCATTTTCAAAAATTATCTTTTCAATTATATTAACGATTTTATGTTATAAATATATTTTCTACGTTCAATCAATTCTAAAAGAAAACATTTTAATCCCATTCTCTAAAATTAAATTTGAGAATTCTGAACGAATCACGAGATACAATAGTTTCTATCATTACCCTTCTGAAAGAGCACCCAATTCTAAAAGAATACACAAATCTAATACATAAAAATGAATCTTTGTTTGTTCGGATTTCATATACTGTTCATCCTATTTGGATAAAACATTGCCAAATGATGGATTAATTGATCTTTTTTTCAGTGGCAGCAACGTGCCGGTTATCAGCCAGTTTGATATAACGCCGGCAGGAGTGAATTGTCGAATTTCGATACCTGGCGAAGCAATGCAATAAGATAGGAATTCAAAATGCAAAAGTTTAATTGTATTAAGACAATAATCAATAATTTTCTTTGATAATAATATTTTATGATAATTTGGTACATTCTAATTTTCAAATGCGTTGCAACTTCTGAAGACGAAAAGAGAAAGGAATTTGTTGAAATCAATGAAGAAGCGAGCATTAATAATACATGCAAGTCGATGTTCTTTCTAATCGAATCTTCATACTTTACAATACTAAACTAAAATTTCTTATAGCAGTATTGGTTTTGGATTTTGAGACAATATCGAATGTAGTAGTTCCACTAAATAAAAAAAAGTGAAAAAATAAGTAATATCTATAATTTTAAATTCAAAACAAAATTTTTTTTACCTAAATGGTAATATCTTGAAGCATATTAGGATTAATCAAAAAGAAGAAAAAAGTTTTTACCTGTTTATTGCCCTTGCTTTAATTCAGAAAATTCATTTGTTTTGTTTTAAAATTCATTTCACAGGAAATGAGAGAAAAAATCCCCTTTTCAAATCATTTTATTGAAAGGGGGATCATTTAAAATGATGCATAGTTTCTATGGAATGAAATATTAGATAATCTTTCTGATATTATTGTGGATTGAAATATTTTTCAATTGTTTGAAGTTTTGATAAATTACGACTCAGTAGTGGTTATCGATTGGAATAGCTAATAAAAGTCTTTATACTAAACTTAAAATAGCAAATATATTTCTTATTTCGAGATTTTTAAATATTCTGATAGATATCCTCGACAGAAAATGAAGCAAAATATTTGTATTCCTTCCTCCGTTAATATGTTCGTTCCGTAGAGATAATTCTCGTGAATTTGTTCATTGTCATCTTATTTTATTGCTGGATGCCAATCTGTGAAAAAAAAATGTCATGATCTGAATTTAGTGATAACCCATACAGTAACTGAATGAAGGGCTCAGAATTATCGGAATCCCCCTTTCAACTCATTTTATTGAAGAAAACTTGAATTTCTATTTCATCAAAAAAATTCTTTTTTTAATGTTTTTTTTTTTAAAGTTTATTCCCATGATTTGTCTTCTCCTGTCACTTTTAAAAGAAGCTGAATATGCTATTAATATTTTTAACAACAAAAAAGGAAGAAAGCGTTACTTTTCCAAATCTGTCTCAAATTGTGAGGACATTTCTGCCTCATTGGAATTTACATTCCTTTGTGATTTTGCAAGAAGACTTAAGGAAATGATTTGATGATGCCGAGGGAAAGGGGGTGCAGTAGCTTCTGAGGGTAAAGATCCCTGAGCAACCAGAGGGCAGACTTCTAGCTCAAATGAAGATGACACACAACCCCTTTTTACAAGGAGGCACATTTCACAGAACAACCATGCCCGAACCGGGACTCTCAGATCACGGGGGAAACAAAATACCCCTCTGCCAGGACGCCAGCAAGGATATGATTTGAATTCGCATAGGGCGTAATAATAGCACCAGGACTTTGTGGTTGAAAATGGAGGAAAGAGAGAGGTTTTGTTTGGACGGATATGAAATAGAGGCGATATTACAGTCATTTGAAGTCATAGGCTTTCAGAATTAAAGAAATCGATTTCTAATAAATCGTAACTTAGTATTTCACTTACCCAGGGCTATTTAAAAATTAATTTTTAACTAAACAACTGCATCAAAGTTTCTTAGAATTTTCTCTCTATTTCTTCGGTTATTTTTGTCTGCGCATTTTCTTGGAAAGTTTGATTCACAATACCATATTAACCATGAGTCGAAGATAAATAGAATAAATAACATTAGCGATAAAAAATGATAAATGTTATAATTATGAATATAAGTTCTATAACTGTTATCCTAATAATTTGTCTTTCTTTTATTGAATAATTTGGCATAACCCAAATTTTTCAGTACTGTTTATAGTATAAATAGATTTAATTTATAATTGTACAATAAAAAGTAGCCAAAAGTTTTCCAAATTTTAAAATCAGAAATATGATATCAAATTAATCCGATTTGAGAATCTAGAAAATGTGCTATAAAATAGTAATGTTGATCATAAATTCACAACAAAAAAAGTTTGAACCTGGAATAATAATTAATAATAATTTCATTCTTTTAAATATTATGAATATTTATTTTATAAAAAAATACCTTGCTCCTAAAAACAATAACTGAATCTTGTGCTGGGATTTTATACTTATAACAAAATCTATAAGGTAATAATTATAGACTTACTTACTATGATTAAATATGATTTATCACATTTAATCATAATAATAAGTCTTGTAGTTAATAACTTACTATAAGACCCTGAAAAATTGTTATTAAAAATTCTGTTACGATTCTGTATTATAGAGGAATTAGTAGCTAATATTTTCCGTTCAGAAGTTTCATTGAGTAACAATGAGAAATCAAAAAATATGGTCTCACTGGTAAGTGACTCTTATCTCTCTTGACCGCAGATGTTTTTTCATTACAAAGGCAACATCTTAAAGACTCATTATTTGCTTGATAAATACATCTGAATTTAACTTCTCCAACTGTAATAATAAAGCGTCATAAAATAAAATACCATCAGTGAAAACAGTCTCGGTGATTTTAGATTTCATCTTAACACGTTGACTGCCAACTACGAAGATTGCGTTCTTTTTTAGGACCAAATCATCTATGCTATGAGATGACACCTTCTCTACTACAGTAAAAAGAAGGGGTCTTCTCATTAGACAGATGGCCCTGATATCAGGCGAGGCTAGTTGCAGTGAACGTGTAAATGAAGCAATAGTATCCCAAATCTTACTTGTCAGTTTACAACATCGTTTCCGTAACAGTTGCTTGAGTATGTGGCATCTCATTGAGATCCCAAATTTCGTTGTCTTGAGAAGTTTTTCTCGATCAATGGACCCTTTGTCTTTCAACAGCTCGTAAGGGCAATAAATTACAAAAAACTGCCGAAGACGGTGAAGCGTGTTCAAAGAGGTGCGACTTCTTATTGCTCTGTCGATTAACAGTTCCCAAGATATTGTTTTTACGATTTTTTTCCCTCCAGCTAGAATTTTGTTTTCGAAGAGAATGGCAAATTGTACTCGCCTTTTTTAGTCAGTGCTACTGTTGTACACATTTTTTTATTGCTTTGCTTTGTTTTCTCGCATACAAAATATACAGAAAGTATGACTAGAGTCAAACTTACCATCGTCGAACTCCAAGTTTTAGAACTTTTTGAATTCTGAGAACTTTTTGAATTGGATTAATTTAGCCCATTTCTGAAATATTAGGTTGGTGCATAATTACGAAGCATTTGAAACGATATTATCAGCAGTTTTTGAAAGTTATTTATTACTAGCTATTACCCGGGCCATTGCTGCCGCAGAAGAAATAATCTTGGAAATATCGTTTGCGATTTGAAATAGTTCTACTGCTTAATTAAGAATATTTATTTTCTTGCCGGCAATGAATACATTCATCGAAGTGGAATGATATATAAAGAAGAAGCATAACTAGTTTTTATTATGCTTTTAGTGTTTTAATTCTACAAACAAATATTCTATTAGATTTGTGTATTCTTTTAGAATTGTAAAGTTTGGTATTCTTTCAGATGAAAAAAGTATTTATTGTATCTCATGATTCGTTTAATATTCGTTCAGAATTCTCAAGTTTAATGCTTGAAAACGTGATTAAAATATCTTGTTTTAAAATTGATGAAAAATAGAAGATATACCATAAAATCTTTAATATAGTATAAAAGATAATTTTTTTGAAAACTAAGAGGGTGCAAAATTGTTTATACTATAATATTTCCGGAAGTGACTGCAAAATGCTAAAATTTTATCAAATGTTTAGTTAAAATTTCAAACCTACAGGATTGGTTCCCCTAAAACCTTCTCGCACACTTCCTAATAAAGCTGTTATCTCAGAGAACGACTCACATTGCATTTGTGTACAATAGCTAAGAAAGATCAATGTTTAGCTTGAAATTAGCATCTTTACTGAATATGTTGTCGAGTTATTTGGTGGTTAATCCATGCTTAATAGATACGGTAAATAGATCCGAAAACACTTTTATATATTAGATAATTGTATATTGCCCGTAAGAGCAAGTAATAAGTAATTGAAGTTTTACCGAAATCCGATGAGCGGTGCGGCAGCGCATAAGAGACAAAACTCATTTTTATTTATAGAGATTGTAAATTTTTATTAAAATAGAGCACGTCAAAGAAACGCCTCATAATTAAGCTCCAACCTAATATTTCTATCTATAAATCCATCGAAGCCAAAGGTAAAAACACTTTGAGCAAGACAGATAATTTCGATAAATGATCTTTATGCCAAATTTGCAGATTTCTAAGAAATATTGAACAAAATCTTTCCGGCTCTTCAAATCGGTTTTGTGGTTGTTCACGCGAACAGCCACAAAACGAAGAGAACTAGATAGCATAAATTTGAAACATAGATTTAGCATTTAGATTGTAGACATCTATGAAATTTTCGGCCAAATTCAACGAGAAGAGGAATTCTGTCGGTTTGCAATTTCAGAAGCATGTGACTCAAAAACGTAGTGGCATAAGATGCATCAAATATGTTAAGTGAATTTGTGACTACAATAGTTCACATAATAGATAATAATAGTTTGTTCTGTGGATTCAATCGGTTGAGAAAAAAGGCATTTAAAATATAAATTCGATTTTCGAATGTTATTAACAGCATGCCAAGGTTTAGTCGTGGACAAATATCGTCAATAATCACACGATAAACACAATGAAAGGCTAAATTTACTTCAAATATTAATATTTCGTTTAAATTTTTGTCGTTTAGTGCTTTATCTATGGCGACTATGATCCGTAGAATGAGGGGAAACCTTTCTTAGAAAGAATGAGAGGAAAGAATGTTTTAGGAAATTACATTAGCTGGTTTCAGCTTTAATACGTATTACATTTAATAAGTTTTTTTTTATCAATTACTTCTTCGATTCTTTATAATTGAATAGAATAATTCTTTATAACCTATGATATATTCGAGGTCAAATATAATATTTATATACTCTTATTTTGGAAAAAAATGTGAATAATTGGCATCAAGAAAGTGTGGTTTTTGATATTTAATGCTGAGTAATAACCGAGATATGCACTGATTCAATTTAATTAATTCATATTTTTGTATTTATGCCGGGTTCTTTTTATGTATTGTAAGTAATATCAGTTAGTTTTCTTGAAAATTCAAACAAAAGAGATAGAGAATTGGCAGGAATTTAAATTGGAAATCTTATTCATCGTAGACTCAAAATCTCTACTGCAATATGAATTTCTAATTGGAACTACTTTATTAAGAATGTGGGTGAAGATTTTCTGGGGTTTATTTATTTATTTATTTTGAATACAGTGAAGTTATAAATTCTTTAATAATTTATTTAATCCAGTGATTGTAATATGGAAAAGTGAACCCGGAAGCTAATAAGGAAGGAAAAGTGTTTATTATTATAAGTATTTTCTTTCCTCATTTTCGTATTTTCGCTTTAAAACGAGATATTTCAACATATAATCGTTTAGATAAAGAATGACTGAAATCAAGTCTTGTTCATTAACGTAATGTGCAAGGGAATGACAAAACTCAAACTATAATATTTTATATCGTTCCCTTTCCTGAAACTCAAATTATGACATTTTACATCGTTCGCTTTCTTGAAACTCAAATTATATTTTACATCGTTCCCTTTCTTGAAACTCAAATTATAATATTTTACATCGTTCCCTTTCTTGAAAGATTAGAGTTCATTTTAGAAGTTGTTTGTTTTTTAATGGAAATTCGTAAAAAATCTCTAAGTAAAACATAATTACTACCGGTTGTTTTCCATTTTCAGAAGACCATTTACTCCAGTAAAATTGTTCTTCAAGATTATTTATTTTGAAGAAAAAAGGTTATTTATATCAAAACAAGCTAACGATTGAAAATAATATTTCTATCGAAATTATCGAACGAGGCATCGGTAGCCGAGGAGGTCGTTCCTTTCAAATGATCTCTGGTACAAGTACAGCATCTCAAGTCTTCAGCTCTTCTGGAGACACTGAAGTCTATGAGAAAAGGCCTCTGTCTTACGCGGACCACCAAAGAAGTAAGTTAGGATTCCAACACAGATCAACAAATGCAGCGCAAAGTACATTTTCAGAGTCAAAAGCCAGGTTACAAAGATAACCGACGGTTTTCTGTTCTAAAGTTGAAAAGGGCGTTTCATGGTTTTTATTTTTATTTTTTGACACTAAGTAATCCATAGCGAGGCATTGCTATCAGCATCTCTTTGACGGTCCGTTGAGATTTACGAAGGAGTCAGGATGTCCCTGAGGATAGCGGCAGGTAGTAAATGCCATTTAGGGAGCCCGAGGAATCAGCTCCTAAAAAACAATTAACTCTTGATTCATGCCCGATATGCACCTTCTTACCATGGCTTGCAGGCCAAAATGAAGTACTAACTTTTGTAGTATTATTACTTATCTTTGCTTTTCAAATGCATGAAACTACAAGGATTAAAAATCGCGACAATCAACATGAGAAAAATGCTTTTATTAAAGTAGTGATATTTCGCTCTAAATTGTACCATAATTTGCAGACCAAGGTACACAAAATGAAAAACCAACCTTTGTTGTATTGTCACTTTTCTTTGCTTTTCAAATGCATGAAACTGCAAGGATAAAATTCACGACAATCAACACGAGGGAATTGCTTTCATTAAAGTAGTAATATTTCGATCTACATTTTAAGTGAAGGATCATTTAAGAGCTGTACTGTGCTAATGAATCAACATATAAGGTGCCAATTAAGAAGAAATCTTCTATAAATACTAACGTATGTTATAAATGCATTTTATTTTATCTGTCATTGTAAACCTTTTAAATCATTTTAATTTTCAGATGTATAATGGTGGTTTCACAAGATATTAAATAAAGGATTTTCTTACTAATAATATTTAACCAGATTTATAAGCCATTTCAATCAAATCCTTAAGTAGAAATTTGATATTTTCAAAAACTTTCTATTAAAGAATATTTTTAAATTATGAAAAGTGCCTCGGAATTAAAGAATTCAATTTGGAATATATTTTTACAACATTCGAAACCTTGATTTTGGAGAATCACTACTCTGTAGAGTACAAAAAACGATTTGAATTATTACAGTTAGAATCAATTATAAATATGTAGCCGAATTTTTTAAAAAAATTCCATCGTGCAAAACTCTTATTTGTCGCTTAATTTTAAAATAAAAGTTACAAAAATAAATGAATGCATATATATTGCTACTTGTATTTCGAAATATCTTCAAGCTAGAATTAACATCCTTAATAAGTTATTTTTTGTTGAATGAGAAAATGAGTAATAAAAAAATTAATTTTAAGAAAATATTCTCCCAATTATTATCTTTTTAAAGGTATTTTTTAATGCAAATATAAAAAAATGAAGGGAAATTTGTTTCAATCTCAAAGTGGTAAGAAAAAAGATGCTTGGGTGGAAAGATTCATAAATTAAGAAAATAAGTTCTGAATTTCCTCTTCTAGAGAAATTCTGATTTCTACTTACTTTTTTTCTTGTTGCTACTTTTTAATGAATCCTATCAGGAAAAATAGACAATATTATTTTCAATCTTATATTGCTTTCTGAAATCAATCATCTGAAATGAGTTGTAAAAATGGATAATTTAAAACATCAATATGCCTTACATCAAACCGGAAAACATTTATTTCATCGGCGCCTTAAGCATAACGCGAAGAGTGCACCTTTTTTTCACACATGACAATAATGTATTATTGAAAATCTTTTTTGAGTAGCAGAGCCAGAAACAGTATGAATTCAATCAAATTTCCTGAAATAAATTTTAGGAAACATAAACGGTAAAAATTTTATCCCATAGTGTGATTTCATATTCAATCAATGTTTCATTCAATTACGCTACGTTGTCTTTATTATTTAACATTTATTTCATGGGCGCCTTAAGCATGAACACGAACAGTGCACCTTTTTTTAAACGCATGACAATAATGTATTATTGAAAATATAGTAAATATTTTTTGAGTATTAGAGCCAGAAACAGTATGAATTCAATCAAGAGCCAAAAAAAAGTATGATTTCAATCAAATTTTCTGAAATAAATTTCAGGAAACATGAAACGGTAAAATTTCATTCTATAGTTTGATTTCCTATTCAATCCATGTTTCATTCAATTTCCCTATTTTGTCTTTCTAAAATGCTATCGTAAACATTTTAACAAAACCTATACTGTGACAATCTTTATCATTTGATTCGTTAATATGAGCGAATCAAATGATAAAGATTGTCGCAGTATGGGTTATGTTAAAATGTTTACGATAGCATTTTAGAAAGACCAGAACACTTAAAATATTTCTTTCTTGTCAATTGCTACTGCTTTTTATACGAAGACATGAAATGCAAAATACATTTGCCATGGCATTTTTTTCTCTTTCGACTGATAAATGAACTCGTTTCAAAAGGCTCGATCTGCTATTTCAGCTTTCTCGTCATAAATCACAATAGACACTTGTCTACCAATCGCAAAATGATTCCTTTTTGTTTATACAACTCTGCTCATACTTTCAGATATTATGAGAATATGAAAAGCGTTGATAAATGAATGGGATCATTTCATAAATGTTATGCTGGGGGAATCTTTCATATTGAAAATCAAAACTGTTTACCGTTTCTTTTTAATACGTTTGTGTATTTGAATTAAAATTGTCTTTAAATATGAATAAGGTTTTAGGAAGATTTATAAATAAGGATTTCAAAAATGTTTGATTTTTATAATAAGGATTTAAAAAATATTTGATTTTTGTAATAAGGAATTCAAAAATTTGATTTCAAACATAATAAGGATTTCAAAAATATTTATACTCCCATGTTCAGAAAGATTTCTGAAAAAATCCTGTTCTAAAGATTGATTTTGTGACTAATAATTATTTGTGGTGAAGAGAAAATTTTAATTTGATTTTCATTCGCTCTGAGAAATTACCCGACAAAATCAGAGAATGTCCGCTTCAATGAAAGCGCGCTTTGAGAAGTGAACTACAAATACTTTTACTAATCAATGAATCTGTTTCATTCTATCGGTTTTTGAAAAGTGATTTTTTTCAACACTGATGCCACTTGTTCTTTTTCCAACCAAACAATGTAAATGTGTTGGCAAAATCGGCTTAGTTTGTAGACTATCATTTTCCGATTCAGTTGTACTTGGTGACAGGAATTAGTCTATATAAAATGTCTGTATGCGCTTCGATGAAACTTTGAATACTTGCAATGACGGGATGGTTATAGGCAGAGTAAAATTTTGTAATCAATATAAATAAAAATGAATGTTTGTCTGTATATCTCTTATGTGCTGCTGTACCGCTCATCGGATTGCGATGAAACTTTGACTACTCATTACTTGCAGTTACGGGATGGTTAGAGGCAGAGTAAAATGATCCAATATGTAATCTATGTAAATCAAAATGAATGGCTTGCAATGAAACTTATGACTTCCACTTATTTGTTTCTGTTAATGGAAAACTAAAAAGAATATTGCCAACCCTAAAGTTTTGAATAATAAATTTAAAAAAATAGATATTATTCACGCTTCTCTTTTATATATCACTCCATTTCAATGAATGTATTTATTTCCTGTGCGAAATGAATGTCATTCTTTCTATCATTCCGAATGAAACAAGACAGTTATTTTAAATTTCAAACGATCTTTCCAAAATGATTTCTTCTGCGTCGGGTACCAGCTAGTATCTGATAAAGGCAAATTGCGGTTAAAACAGTTCGCAAGGCTAATCCTTGATGATGGATCTTTATCAGAGCCTATTCCAAACAGAATGAATGCCTTGAAACGATTATTTACGTTTTCCTTGTCATTTTCTATCTACACGCCTCTTATTGGTGCGGAAATATTCATCTTCGAACGACGGATCTATGAAGAAGAATGTTATCTTTTTTTCCCCATGGCAATCAAGGCGAGTCACACCTTAGTTTTAATTAATTTTGCGGCTCTAGATCCTTCCCTTCTTCGCGTTTCTTTTCAAATCCATGGATAATTGCTTTAATACTGAACTGAATCATTTCTGAAAGCTTTTCAGCTGTTAATCATACTTTACATATATTATCATATTACTCATTGTGATAAGCAAAGGGAACTTTAAATCCATTCCTTTTGTTAAGGGATTGAATGAAAAGACTTGTTATGAAATCCATTCAAATGACGTAGTTTTATTAACTGATAGAATGAGCCAACAGATACAATTACAATTTAATATTTGCTGAAAGGCTCGTGGTACTGGATGTGATTTTACTCATTTAATCTATTTCCTTTTATTTATGGTAACTTTTTATTGAAAGTCAGTATAGAATAAAATAACTTAAAAATTAATTTCGTTTGTTTGTTTTTTGCGCCTCCGTAAATGATTAGTCTTTAATTTCCTTTGATTTGATTCAAATTCTGATTAAATAGTTATTTAGCAATATTTTGCAATACGATCGCATCTAATAACCTTAGTAGATTATAAGCAGCTGTAGAGTGAAGACCATAGAGCTGGGATACTGATAGAGGGAGTGCAACCCTACTTTGGTGTAGGACAAGATAAAATCACGTGACTTTGGGACATAATTTGTGTCTGCTGTAACCGCATTCTCCATTCCCCTTTATATTTCAAAGCTTATTTAAGCCATAAATAACTAGTGCTGTGCAGTTGGATGCAAAGAAAAAGCTTCTAAGGATAGTCTTTTGTCATTTCAGAGGTATTTACAGTCAACATATTCTGTTTATATCCATTTTGTCAATTTAAAATTTAGTAACCTCGATCACTCAATGATTTCGGTGTTATAACTGAATACTATTTCACAGTTTGGTTTAGTTATTGTATTGAATTTATTTAACATGTTATTAAACTTCATTTAAACTGATTATAATTTGCTACTTGCTTTATTTTAATCTCGAATATGTTGCAAGTGCTTGGCTACAAGTTTGGCGCGATTTTTTTCTCGCCAATATAAGTGTTTACATAAACATTATTGACTGATTAATAATTGTGTATTTATTTTAATGCAAAGAAACCAGTTTGCTTGGTTTTCAAAGAATATAAAATTGTTTAGGATTCAGTTCAGTTCAGTTCAGTTATATTAACGTCCCGTTTAAAGCAACACGAGGGCTATTTTGGGACGGACCTCGTCATTTTGAACCACGGTCAGACGACGAGGACGACAACTGAAGTGGCACCCCCCTCTCCACACCACACCACACCACACCACACCAGTGGGAGGACTTTGGCCTGACAGATTTAACGTGCAAGAGACCCCCTCACACGACGGATCTTCGGTGAAAATTGTTTAGGAAGTGTTAACCAGAAATGAAAACCGACCGGACCTAATTCCGGGAAGAAAAATGTTGCGGGGCAGTTCCTGAGTTTGCCAAAATTTGCGATATGGCCCAAAAAAAAAAGTGTTCTTGCTCTCTGATTTCCCCTAAGTCACGTGACTCATGTTGTGTACACTTGTTTAGACAGGAAACAAGCAACTAGCTCCCTCCATTTATCATTTATCTATTATTTTGGTCCCTTTTTTTCTTCTAATTTTTAAAATGTCCTCTCTTGTCACAGAAACCATTTTTTGTTTGGTAATACAGTGAAAAAAACCAAATGTGGATATCTAGAATTTTCGTAAAATTTCATTCACCTAATTGATGGGGTTTCAAGCAATGCATTCACATACACGAGAATATACCGACCGAAAATGAGGAATAGGAAAACTGGATATTCTATAACTTTGTGCCTCATTCAATCCCATTGGCATTTTGTTGCTTTGAATTATCCAGCACGCATGCTTACGGACGGAATTATACACACCGTTGAATTTCGTCGAAAATTTGATAGAAATCTACAATTTTATTATTATCTAATCTTCATATTCACAAACTGATAAAAATAGTGAGAAAACCGAATGTGGATACCTACAGATTTCGTAAAATTTCATTTACCTAACTGATTGGTTTTTCAAGCAGTTGCTTGTTTAAAAAAAAAAAAATTCTCCTGAAATTAGTTTGTGCCAATTGCAAAATTCATCTTGTTTAGCTCGAATAAAAATAAAAGAAATAAAATACATTCTTTCGATAGAATGCTTTATTCCAATAACAAAGATTTTGATAGCCTAAAAACAATAGCTTAATAATCTGTTAACTTGGAACATAAATAACCTCTTTACAGAAAGAAGATAAACTGTATACATTTCATATTCATATCTGAATGAATCCGAGAATAGAACTAAGACAGTAAATAGCAATGTTTGAAAAAAAGGTATATACATATTTTTTTATTCTTATTGGTAAAATAATATATCATTAGATGATTCAAAATTATTTATATAATCCTAAACAGCGTAAGAATAGTTTATGTGTAAACTTAGTCCTTCATGAAAACCATTATTTTTTCATCTGAAATGTAATTTCTTCTGAATGCCTTTCCAATGAGATAGAAGATATAAATTGTAGTGTATAAATGTATTTTTTCCTGTAATTTGGAACCACTGTTATTTTCGAATCCAAAATCTGAATAAATAAAATTTCTGAAAATACTAGTTGGATTTCAAACTTTCCAAAGACAGTCTATAATGAAAAGATAAGTTTTTTTTGTTTGTTTTTTTGCATCGATTTAACAGTCCTAAATTTTAGGAAATCAGTCATTAGTGAAAATAAAAAATAAAATAATAAACCAAAAATAATGTTTTAAACTGGAATTAAAAAAGTTTTTTTGGCAGTATCTAATCGCAGCTCAAAATTATGAGTTCTGTCTCAAAATAGTCCTATTATTTCTTTAAAAAACGGGAAGTTAACCACTTGACATACGAATTTATTAAACTTCCTAATAAAATGACGAATTGAATAGCTTCCTCATTGGAATATTTACTATTGTTTTCATTCCTTTAATAATAATACGTTTCAAGTGACTATTTTCAGTTTTAATTATTGAATACTTTTCACTTCATTGCAGATTAAAAATTCAATCATTCGATGCGCATCTCAGACACGGCATTGCATGCGAAGTGGTTAATATAATTGAACCAAACCCACAGTCCCGATCTCAGTGGATCCCGGGAAATAAAAAAACAGTTGATCTGAGTAAAACATTCTCCTGTTGCTTATGTCTTAATCACTTTTATGCCCAAAGTGAAGCTTTGCTTTTGTCAAGCATTTTGCTAAGCTTTGACTTTTACGTCATTTGCAAAGCTAAAACATAAGCAATGGTAGAATGTTTTATTCCACTTCCTTAGATCAATTGTTTTTTACTTCACGAGATTCAATTTCCTACAATTAGTTGGTCCGCACTTTTAGAGAAACGCTGTTATGGATAAAAATTTTGCTTTCTGCACGTATTGACTTTCGTGGTGCTCTTGTTCAGCGCCATTTGAGGAAGCACAGGTAAACAAACTGCAATCGAGAGCACAGTTCTGTTCTTTTTTTTATGGTCATCATGAACTTTTTCTTTTTTTCTTTTCGAAATATCATTTATGTCTAATCTTTTCAGTTTTTTTTCACTCCTTTTCTTCTTTCTACTCAGGGACGCTTAAAAACCTCGGCGCCAAACTATTCTTAAGCAATGCACTTGGGGACAAAGGAATCTTTTCGAAGAAGAGCTACCAGTTTAAACCGCAATTACAGGTTTATTTCAAATAAAATTTAATTTAAGATTGAAAGCAATTTACTTTAATAATTATATTTGTATAAATAGGTGAAGCTTTATTTTTTTTTTTTTTGAATGACTCCGATTTGATAGAGAAATTACGCCAGTATTTCTCTATTAACACTTTGCTGACCGGTGACTAGTTTACTCGTCATTGCACTTGCATTATCTATTTCAATTTATGACACCCAGGGCGATATAGAACATTGCAAAAACTTGAAGTATCGTGTTTAGTAGAGTCCGGCTTTGTAACAATTTTTTTTCCTTCTATTCTTGGTATTTAGATTCTTATCCCAATTTCAGTATAATTCCAAAATTGCAACCATGACGAAACGTATTGGGGAACTTTTCAATGAATGATACGCGAATACTTCATCTAATTGTCCAAGTGATTTCGAAGTAAGTTCACTTTCAATAATCACAAAATCATAATAAAAACAAATCCAACTAGAAGGTGCTCTTTAGAAGGAAAGCGCAGTGAAACAAGATATAGCTGCAAAACCTGTTGTTTACCATTACAAGCAGGTGATTGCCATACAGTTTATCATACAGAAAATATTATTAAAAGTTTTATAAAAAAACTTTAATTTTATTTCATTCAGTATAAATAAAATTTATTGGAGATTTTAAATTTATTTAGAATGCTTTATTCCCATATTCAATTGCAAAATAATAGCCAGTGACATGACATAGTTTCTATATAAAATTTCCGGTCAACCAAGTGTTGAAATAAATATTACTTGGATATTTTGAATTCGCCGAAGGAATTGAAGCTAAGACTTCAAAATATCCTGCTCTACAATTTTAGTGAATTAGCTTAAAATGTTAGTAAAGATTAGGCTAAAAGTAAATAATGAGCAGTGACCAAATCTTTGTAGAATTTTTGGGGAACAACTTTACTTCTTTTTATTAGCTCCATACACCCGGGTGAAAACTAATCTCTACTAATATTTTAAATGTCAAAGTTTGGATGGTTGGACAGATGTTTGTTACTCAATCATGCCAGAACGGAAGAACAAAGAGAGATTACAGTTAGGAATAGAGCATAGGCTACTTTTTATTTCGGTTCATTTTTTTTTATTCATTAAAAACTAACTTCAGCACCAAAAACGCCGATTTAGCCAAGCATGAATAAGGCTCCAGTTTTTTCCCCCCCAACAGAATTGAGGTTAGGCTTAGCAGCATTTCGACCGATTATTTCAAAAAATTCTATTTTTTTAGTGTTTGATGTATTTAAAATGAAATGTTGTTAATGAATCCATCTTTCGAACTCCTTTTGAAGTACTTTTAAATTAATAGAAAACAGAATAAAGGAAATAAAAAATTTCTAATCTGCATTGCGTTACCCCAACTGGCACAGGAAAGTCAGACATGTGCGTTACGCCAACTGGCGTTGAAAGTTCGCTTGTAATTGTTGTGACATCAACTGTGTTTGCGCGTGATGGCAGATGTGTTTTCATTTGAATTAAGTTTAAAAATGATGCGTATAATACTGTTCTAGTTATCTCCATCTCGATCCATAAATAAAATGGATTTGACCGGACTTGATTTGTTGTTTTGTTTTATTTTGTATATACAATGTAAATAAATTGTTTTTACGTTCGTTGTGTATTTTTGTCACTAAACTCTATTTATGTTATATATTTTTCGCATATGAATGTATCGTTTTTAGGTTAGGTTTCATTTTTATTGATAGTAACACCTCAAAATTTCCACGCGTGGGGAATATAATGTACTCTGAGAACGAGGACCGCCGTTTTTATGGCTTACAAAAGGATGACATAAAAAGGGGGGGAAATTTTATTTGAAACTTTTTTTTTCATCCCCGGGGGTTATTAAAGGAATATTCAACAGAAGAATGCCGAGTGTGGGCGTGAGCAATTTCTAGAATGCGGTGCTGTCCGTGAAGAAGATGCGGCGTGTATTCCATACTGATGGGGCATGGGTGACCCTCTCCAAAGGCCGGGTCAAGCGCTGCACAATCCCACAATTCGAAGTCGACGTGACCGCCTGCCAGGTCTCGTAGAGTGCCACAAAGGGTTGCATCTGATTTGGGAGGACGCCAAGGATTCGCCAATGGGTGTCTCCTCGACTTGAGTTTGGCAATCCGGCTCCAGACATTATGAGGCAATTAGAAGCGGAAATTGGATGGATCAAATGAAATTTGGTGGAATTATACAATAGGAATTCCATTGGCGAATCCTTGGCGTCCTACTCATTACTGAGTACTACTCCTGAAAGTAGAATTATCCAATAGGAATTGGAAATAGGGTTTTTCAATAATTTACGGATTACGAATTTTTAGAATGGATATGATAAATGCTTTTTTTTTCATTGCTGCTTGAATTCAATTAGAACTCTTATTGATTACCAAATAAACCACAAAACTACATAAGCATTTAACTTTTCAATTTAATTTATGAAAGCATTAAGAAATTCTTGTATTTCTAATGAAAACAATTGCATGGACAGAAATAACATTATTAAGACATTATGAAGCAGTCAGAAGCGGACATTGAATCGATCAAAAGGAATTTGGTGGAATTATACAGTAGGAATAGGAAATAAGTTTTTCCACCAATTTACGGATTACGAATTTTTAGGCTGGATATTATAAATGTTTTTGTTTTTTTCGTTACTGCTTAAATTAAATCAGGACTCGTATTGATTGCCAAATAAACCACGGAACTACACATGCATATAACTTTTCCTTTTAATTTATGAAAGCATTCTTGTATTTCTTATGAAAATCATTGGATGGACAGAAATAAAATATTTTTATTCAAAACTTTAAAAACAAGGTGTTAAATACAGAATATTTAAAAATATTAAGGTTTAAATTATACTTGAAGTACATATCTATAGCATTGTTTTGTGAAAAATAAAATATAGTTAATATTTTTTATTTATCTAATGTCAAAGGATTTTAATTCTATTAGTGCTATGTTTTACAATCAAATTTAAATCTCATAGTGAAATTTGTGTTTTCTAGTTAAGTTTTAGTTTAGTTTAGTTTAGTTTAGTTATATTAACGTCCCGTTTTAAAGCAACACGAGGGCTATTTTGGGACGGACCTCGTAATTTTGAACCATGGTCAGATGACGAGGACGACACCTGAACTGGCACCCCCCTCTCCACACCACGCCACACCAGCGGGAGGACATTTGGCCTGACAGATTTAACGTGCAACAGACCCCCTCACACGACGGTTCTTCGGTGGAATCGAGTCTCGAACCTGAAACCCTCCGGTTCCGAAGCCGAGACTTTACCACCGGGCCACCGCGGCCCCTAGTTAAGTTAACAGACACTCTGTAGAATAATTGAATTCTCTTTTCTTCAAGATCTTAATCTGAAATTACTTTTCAAGTATTACGTTGCTAAAGCAACTCATAAAAGTCGATTTAAAATTCTAGAAGCAGATGTGAAGGAGCGAATTTTCCAACAGTAATATAAGAACATCAGGTTATCCAAATTAAAATATCGAATTCAAAATTTTTTTTCTCGAAAGTTTAGCTAATTTTGCAATGAAATGCTTTACAATGAAGCTTCCTATACTCAATTCCGATTCTTTCCACGACTCTAATCATTGGCACTGGCATTGAGATATGCTCATATCAAGCATTGATCAATGACAATAATTACTTAAAAGAGTTAAAATTGAGTGAAAAATCTCTTCTGCAACAACCTTCATCAGAATTTTTTGAATTATTAATCATTTCGTGTATAATGACGTTTCTGAAATGCGCATCGAATTATTTGAATTTTTAATATACAATGAAATGAAAAGTATTAATTAATATAAAATGAAAAAAGTCACTTGAAACGTATTATTATTAAAGAAATCAAAATAATTGAAAATATTCTAATTAGGAAGCTATTAAATTCGTCATTTAATTCGGAAGTTAAGTCAATTCTATGTCAAGTGGTTGATATTGAAGAATCAGACTAAGAACCAAGTTTTCACTGTCCCAAAATGAGACTCCCGAATTCTACTTCCATTAGGAATTTAAAAATCTGTGCTCAATGAAAAATTCTCTGTTTTGCGTAGCCGAGAAAATGAGTTATTTCACAATTTAATAATTACTCCTCTTATTACAGCTATATATATTTAAACTGGATTGTTTTAAACGAATCTGGATGAGCTTAAAGTACGAAACCTGTGCTCTTTATCATATCTACAGATCACAAGATTTTGCACCCTCTAATTTCAAATTTGAAAAATCGCTGCATAGCTTCTGCTCAATATTTTAAAATTAACTCCGGAATACTCAATATCTATTCATATCAATAATCAATCACAACTTCCTGAAAAATTCCGTTGCTTATTGATTTAGAAAATCCCAAAGATTTTTACCAATCGCTCTTGTAAGCAAGTCTTCAGCGATAAAGGGCCAAGCCGCAGAACCTCATCTGGGCAAGTAATGCTAAAGGTCATAACAGCATTCCGTCACGACTCATGCAGGGGGTCCACCAAGCAGGGGTGGGTGTCGTTGCAGCCCAGAGGTCACATGACGAAAGTTTCCGTCATGGGGTGCGAAACACCCCCTAGTGACATCATGCAGGACCCATGTTCCAACCAAACAGGATGGGGCCGTGCTCTTCTCTTTCGGGGATTGCTTATCTCTTTATCACTTTGAAAGCAAGCAGCCGAATGACATTACTTTCGTAGGATAACCTCAGTGTCATAGCTTACCCAAGTCACGTGCAAAACATTGAACAGAAAAAATACTTTTTAGTAGTTCGATTAATATCGGCTCAAATTCCAAGTCATTCCTACAAGTTGTACTTTTAAGAGAGATCATATCTTATTGTATAGAAATCAAATGATGATTTTTCAGCATGACTTTTATTATGAAAATGCATATGGTTTGTTATTTCTTTGAATTTTTCTAAGCTTGTATACAAATTTTAGGGAGAGAAAATTCAACTGATCTCTTTTTATGTTTTTACTCTTTTTTATTTGACTTATTTCAAGTTTATATGGACGGAATATCGTAAATGATTTTTCACAAAATTTTTCTTTCATTCGTATTCCGAGTAGCAATGCACTGTTTAAATATTTTCAGAACTTAATTATAAGGTGAATTGTAAATTTAAATTCCGCATCAGAGACATCGTCTGGCAAAGCATCTCAAGAAAAAAAAGGGAAATAATAAGTAAAACAAGAAAGTTTTGTTATTAACACAGTAATAAAAACAAACTTGTAAAAATTCTTTATTGAAATTATCTTATCTACGGATATAACTATTGCTTGGTTTGAATAGTACACAATAATTAGATTAAATATTTAAAAGGTTAACTTTGATGTCTTCCATTTTTATAGTACTTCTTATTTATGTCAGTTTTGGAAAATATGCACACGAACTCGCATAAAAGAAAAAGAAACAATTTTAAAAGCAAAAATAAGGTGTTCGGAATCTTCATTTAATGTGTTGAGAATATATTAAGCATAATTTTCTAAAAACATTTGTAACCGAAGAAAATCATAAAATGTTTCAAAATTATTTTACTTAATAAGTGTAAGTACATAAAAACGATTAATGACATCCTTTGTAATAAGTTTTTTTACACATATGAATTTTTAATGAATCATCTCACCTACATTTCCTAAAGCAGTAGTATAGCACTTCTGACGCGAAACTTTTTTAACAACTTATGTGAGCTATAACTGAAGCTAGAATTAATGTATTTCATTATTCATCATGAATTGGAAAATTAGTAAACTGACACTTCGCAACCATTTACAAATTACTTAATTACAAATTTTATAACTTATTTATGAGTAATTACTTAATTTAAAGCAATTAATCATTGTTTCATACTTGCTTTGATATTAAGATGATCTTCTTCAGTTTGCATCAATAACGATTATGAAAAAAATTAATGCCTGCAATTCTAGCTTTCGGTTGCTCTAGATTTAAATATAATTTGCTTTATTACCATAGATGGAATAACAAAATTTCAGCTCAAAATGGAAAAATTTAATAGGAACTTCATCGATCCGAAATGACTCATTATTGCCTTCATATCCTCTCTTATACTGATACAATATCGGGTGTGGTGTTTTGTATTTTAATGATGCATTTACGGCATTGTTCAAAAGGAATCAAAATTTTAAACAGATCGGAAACGTTTTGAGTTAAATCGACTCCATTTTATATTTTTTATTTAAGGATTATATAAAACTGCTATTTACGTTTTTAGTAATATGATACATTTAGCATTTTTTAGCAATATCATGTATAATTTAGAGTGTTGATTCTCTCAGGGAAAAGTTGGAAATATATATATATGAAGCCCTTAGAAGAATTGTGATTAGAACATTTTGATGAATGATAGGTACATTAGAACATTTTGATGATTATAATTAAATATTTTGATTTTTCATCAATAACTGTTAATAGATTATCTTTACATGGATATCTACATAATTTGTATTTGGCACCTCTCTTTTTCCTTATCAATTTCAATATTTACTTCCTGCTTAAGAAATATTTAATGTTACGAAATACTTCCTGTTAAGAAGTTCTCCCAATGAAATGCGCCTGCTAATCTTAGAGCAGAGCCTTGTTTCCACTGAACGAGTGCATATGTGATGTTTCGATTCTACTGTTAAAAAAAATGTTTGATTCAAATAACAATTTATCATTGATGGAGCTACTAAAACCTTTTCGGAATGTGCGATCGATCGAAATAATTTTGATGCGATCTATCGAAATAATTTTGATGCGATCTATCGAAATAACATAGCCTACGACAGTTCAAAAATTTGGTTCCCGATTTTCAGGTTTTTGTATGTGACGAAGCTCCTTGTTGGTAAAACAGCTGCCGACATTTTCCCACTGAAGCCTATAAATATTCTTCTTCTTCCATGTTATTGGAAGGGCTTTTAATCTTTTGAATGATCTCGTCAGAGAAACTCTTGAGGGTGGATGCAGGGGTTATTGCTAGCTCTCGGCGCAGACAACGGTCATTAAACTGGATGGTGACTCCTTTTCTTCTCCAAAATACCTCCTCAATATGCTTTTAACGTAGAATCGAAACATTCTGGAGTTGTAGAAATGCGGTTATTATTTCAACTGTTTTAGAATGGAGTTAGGACGCGCTGAAAAGACTCGATTGATTAATTTAATAACAATAGTATTTTTAAACTTTAATTTTATGATTGCACTAAGACGTTAAAATTGCAAAAATTTTCAAGAGCACTTCTGGTGGAAACAAGTTGAGAAAAATCTGGAGGCCACTTTATATTCGAGTATTTGCTTCTCAATGTTATTATTGATTTTCACTTTATTAAGCCGTAATAAAAGTAACATCAATTAAGAAGTGATTAGTTAAATTTAATTTTTGACTTGTAAATATTATAGAATACTGAAATAACGTTTTTCTCAAACTCTCTAATACATGTTATTACTTGACGAAATTTAATTCAATTATTCTATTAATTTACAGATAAGATGTGAAAATATTCAAATTGTTTCTCACAATCGAGAGCACATAAGGAACTGAATAAAAAAATATTTCGGGAAGAAAACGTTTCGTGTAATTAATATATATTTGTTCATTGATCTCAGAAGACAAAATAGCATACCTAGCATAGTATACCTAGATTTTACACGTTAATGAATGAATTAGCACGTAGAATCAAATAATTTTGGACTCAAATAATCGAATATAAAGTGGTTTTCACCAGAAGTGCTCTTGTCAATTTTTATAAATTTATTATCGACGCCTGTTAAATTTTCTTATTCGTAACTTAAATTTTCTTATTTTATTCTAATATTAATCCTTCAGAACTGTTAAATTTTCTTATGTTATGTGTTGAATACTTACTTCCGTAAGTATTCAACATTGTGGTGCACGGGGATTTTATAAATGCCTCAATAATAATAATTATTATTAAAAAAACACAACAAATTTTTGATTTTACTTGAGCAAATTTTTTTCCCTTGATAAATTTATTTCTCTTAGTTGGCTATAATTATTCCTTTTTCCTATTATTCTTAATTTTTCATCCAGAGATTTACTGATACAGTTCAAAAACTATCCATTCTAAAATTTATCGTACGTTGAAAAGGTCCTTTTTAATTATTCGAATCAAATTCCTTCCAAATTGATCCAAAGTAAGAGGAAGCTCTTTTAAAAACCGCAACAACGGTAAAAATACAGCAAATACAGCTCTAAATAATGTAGGCGAGGGTATGTAGGTAAAGTGTACTTTTTAATATCGAAGATAGAATGATTCTTTTGCACCTACTCATACAATTTTGGTAATGGTGCATTGATCAGCATGAAATCGAAAAAACACGAAGCGCACTTTGAAACGTGGAATGCCAGTCATTAATAATGCGTTAGATAAGAAATTGCTCATTCAGTACGGCCTCACTAAGGTCATGTTGAAAAAGGAAAAGTTGCCTGTAATAACTGTAAATAGAGTAATGCCTTTTTGATAAGAATGATTTATTATGTGTATACACAAAATTCATTGGCAATGAGGTCAAATAACCTTTGCATTTTATTAAACAATACATAAATGTTTTAGCTAGCCAAAACTAGTTCCATAAAATTACATATAAATAAACATTTTGATAATCACGTGTTAAACAATTGAGCTAATAGAATATTAAATTTCTTTGCATCGACTTGATTTTGGCATTTTCGTATGTTAATCTAAAATGTTTCGAATTTTTAAGTGTCACTATGGCCAATGACGATTCTCCATGAATTTGGGCTTTGTTAAATTTTGCTTTGTTACCGTGGGTTAAATGTTCCCGCATTAGTATGGTATAGAAGGTAGGAAAGGAATGTCAAGAAAAGATATCTACACTGTATTTTCCAATTTGAAAATAATTAAATTAGCATTTATCTTATTAATTTGAAACTCATTTAAAGCCTTGAAACAAAGATGTTTCCAGAATTTGCTTAAACGGATTCATTCTTAATTTTATGTCGACACAAAATGTAACTTCCGGAAAGAAAAAAATTAATATTTTCAATTTTCTTAAAATTCGAATTTTAATTTAAACAAAGGATATATTTTTGTTATTAATTGATGACGCAAAATAGACGAAAAGAGTTACGAAATGTGTGAAAAAAAATCCATTTCATAAGTAATGATAAGTTTTTGCATTTCTAAGGAAATTTATAAACATATTATTTAAAAAGAAAAATTGATTAAAGAAATATAATTTTAACACTAATACAGTGATAATATAAATTCTTATGACGGGGAGAGGTCTTAACATTCTCTGTTACATGTCAAATAAATTGAACACTACATAGTTTTTATTTAAAAACACAAATGTTTTTTTTAAAACTATTTATGTCGTTAAACTCTTTATAAACAAGATGATTATGCACAAGAGAATTTGCATTGTAAGTGAAAGTTTGAATTGAAACGAGTTTATGAATTTCTTCAATTTCAATTCATTTTTAGACTTTCATTTTAAGGGAATTTCTGTAAATCTCATTCGCTTTTGTGGATAAAATACAATTCCTTCCCATTTCAGATGATTTCTCCAAAAAGGGCTTTTGTTATTATCGCGGCTTTTATTTGCATGCTTATGTTGACTTGAAAGGCGGCTTTCTCATTTTTATTGTCAAAAGTAGTCAGTTATTAAAGAAATTATCATAAGGAGAGTTTCTACTTTGTTCAATACTTTCTTTAATTGATATGTATTCTGTTATCATTAAAGGCTCATTGCTCTGCAATTGTGTCTCAAGTCACCTCAGAAATTTTGTCACAATCAATGGAGCAGCATTAATTAACATAAAAAGAAATTTAACACGTTCACTGCCACTACCCTTGCCTGATATCAGGACCACCTATCTCATTCTTTGCCATCTTTTAACAGTAGTAGGGGCCGCGGTGGCAAGGTCTCAGCTTCAGACCCGGAAGGTTTCAGGTTCGAGACACGATTCCACCGAAGAACTGTCATGTAAAGGGGTCTCTTGCACGTTCAATCTATCAGGCCAAATGTCCTCCCACTGGTGTGGCGTTGGGTGGAGGTGCCAGCTTAGGTGTCGTCCTCGTCATTTGAGCGTGGTTCAAAATGACGAAATCTGTCGCAAAAGAGTCGTAGTATTGCTTTACAAAGGGATATTAAGATAATAACTAACTTTAACAGAAGTAGAGAAGGTGTTATTTAATAACATAGATGGTTTGGTCCTAGAAAAGAACGAAATCTACAAGTTATCTCGTAGTTGGCAGTTAACGTGTTAAATAGTAGCATCGAAATCCCCCAAAGATGAAGCTTCACCCGCTACTATATGCACAATTTTTTCTGCATACATTTTTATTTCTGCAAAAAGTTGTAAGACGGGCGCTTGAGTAATTAATTACTCAAGTTTTAGGGGAACGTCATTAAATTTTTTTCCCGCAGTCTATCATAATAACATGTTTCAGGAGCCGATTGCGTGGCAGCTAAAAGTAAAAAGCGGAAAAAAGGAAGAAAATGGCAAAATGTTTGGAAAATTTCAAATCTTCCTTTTTTCCTCCATCCTCTATTTCCTGCTTTTTCTCTTTTTCCCCTACAACGTTTTCTTTTCAAACGCCTTTTCGTCAAAAATAGAAAGACGACGAAACACTGAAAAAAAAAAAATCATGATCACGAGTTAGGCACTAACTGATGTTTTTATGCAAGGGGAGTTGCTCGCAGGGACGTGATGAACATCCCTTTTATTGGGGGGGGGGGGGAGTAAGAATGCCGAATTTAATGATAAACTCTTTGCGCTGACTTGGAAAAAAAAATCATGCTGTCTAATATACAGACATGCTCATTTTACGAAGTATATAATTTTCGATTTACTTTATTTTAAAGATTTTTTACTTCGCCATGCACGATCAAAGAATAACGAGAGAACAAAACGCATGAAAGCATGGCAAAATTAATAATTAAAATAAAATAAATGACACGCAGGAAAATAAATACAAAAATACTGATCAAATTAAACTTAGTTTCAGGAGTAATAACGGAATTTATTGCAGTTTTTCTTTTATCTACATCTTCATTTTGCGAAGCATTATTTGAGATCATTTGCGTGCAATATTGTGTAAGTCATTATGTCCTTTAAAGAAGAGACTCATTTATTATTCCAAACGTCCGGTTTCAGTACAGTTGAAAACCAACTGCAATGGATTAAGCTACCTTTTTTTCAAGATTCTGAAGCTAAAGATGGCATCAAAAAATTAAAATGGTGAAGGTATTCGACTTTCCAATTCAACTCAATTCGGTAATTTAAATAGCTGCAGAATTCATTTTTTTATTCTTTTTTTACTGAATTTAAAAGCAACATTCTGAAAAATGTTCAAATGTTCCTTTTAAACTAAACACGAATTCTTGAATGAATGTTACGAAATCTTTGGGATCTTCCGACTAAGTCGCTACAAAAGCTGCTGAACAGAGTAAGAGTGATTATTGATCCTTAATTACATTAATTAATGGTAAAGGAGCCAAAGATATGTCTTTTTCTTCTCCCTTCCATTACATTCGGCTTTAAATTGAAAAATAACTGATTTATCCATATGGCATCTATTTTTCTTACACTCTGATTATAAATAGTCCCATTTGATGAGTTCAGATGCGATTCAATTCACAGGTATTCAGAGGTCCATTTCACTTGGCCAAAAGTGGCGCAGAAACGTTGTTTAGATCTCATGTGTAAATTATTTCATTGAGTTTGGGCAATAAAGTAGGCATAGAAACTTTAAAAAAGAAACATGGAAAGTTGAATGCTAATGAAAGTTGCTTCTTGATTCTTAAAAATACTGGGCCACTGTGATCTGGTGGCAAGGTATCGGCCTCGGAGCCGGAGGGTTTCAGGTTCGAGACTCGATTCCACTGAAGAACCGTTGGGTAAGGGGTTTTCTTGCACATTAAAACTGTCCGGCCAAATGTCCTCCCGCTGGGGTGGTGTGGCTTGGAGAGGGGGTGCCAGCTCAGGTGTCGTCCTCGTCATCTGACAGTGGTTCAAAATCACGAGGTCCGTCCCAAAGTAGCCCTAGTGTTGCTTAACAATGGGACGTTAATATAACTAAAAGTAATTCATGAAAATACTGATGAATGATGCTGCAAGCAATTGACGAAAAGAAGTGATCAGTTGGTTAGTCTAATGCCACTTGGTCATACCAAGCCGAATGAGAAGTAGCTCTTTGGATTGAAGGCAGAAGTGTGCGACTTTCGTTGTGAACGAGCACCGTTAAATTGAAAGTACGACTTTGCTCGAGCGCACACGACACAAACCTCTTTAGGGGGCGGTCGAATTCATTCATCCATTCGCCAGTCAAAATTGAGATTCAAATCAGAGTTCGACTCATCCCTGATTCAATAATCCCCCCGCGGTATCATTTGTTATGGGAACTTGGAGGACTTTGCAGTCACGACCTATTGAACGAGCCCCAACTACCATTAGCAACACGGTGGTCTTTGGCCGAGACGAGGACAGAACTCGCTACCTTTCAGTTACGAGACTGATGCTCTACCAACCAAACTACCGTGGCCTTAGGAAAATTTGTTGTAAATTTAACCAAAACGGTTAGCTTTCTGCACAAAATTGTAATGCAGCAATCCTATTTTTCTTCGTTCAAAAATTATAGAATATAATGATGAATAAAATGAACCAAAATCTCAGAAAAAGTTTGAGATACAAAGAAGTTATGAGAATAAATGTAGGCACATAAGCATTTTTTCCAGAAATTTACAACTTGATTTTTCTAAAAACACCTAAAAATGAAAAAGTATTCCACCAACAATAAAACTTTTGTTTCATTTCATTGCCAATATTCATTTGGTTCATTTCATTGCCATATTACACATGCTGAAATTTTTATGTAAATAACTCTATTAATTTTTGAAATATCCTGTTAACGGTGGGGAATTTTAAAGAAAATTACAGTTTTTAGAAGAAGACAAATGAAGTTAAATTGTAGTTAAAGACAAATTTAAGCTGAAAAACCCTGGATAAAACACGAGGCCTTCCGTTTCTAGAAAAGATAAACTGTTTTGGAAACAGGAAAGCCTGAACTACAAGAAATAATAACAACAATAAAATGTGGTCGATAACCCGTGTCTTTAAAGTAGTCGAATGACTTAAGCAAATCTGTTGATTTATAATTAGAAATGGTGATTGTATAGTTAAATAATTGGATTGTGTTCAAAAATGGTTTATATTATTTTTTTTTAAATTGGATGAACTTTTCATATAAAAGATATTGGAATTAACACTCTTGAAAGGAATCCTCTCTTATAGGTTAATGAAATATTTTGTCAATTTGTTATCTTGTACAAAGAATTAAAATCAATGAAATAAATATCTGGTCTGAGAGAAAGGTTTTCCTTTCTAGAAGTTTGAGTTTAGTTATTTTAACGTCCCGTGTGAAGCAACACTAGGGCTATTTTGGGATGGACCTTGTCATTTTGAACCACGATCAGATGACGAGGACGGCATCTGAGCTGGAAACCCCCTCTCCACACCACACCTGCTGGAGGACGTTTGTTCTGACAGATTTAACGTACAAGAGACCCCTTACACAACGGTTCTTCGGTGGAATCGAGTCCCGAACCTGAAACCCTCTGGTTCCGAAGCCGTGACCTTACCACCAGGCCACCTCGTCCGCCTGGCTAGGAGAAGCTATACTTCTAGCAACATATTTTTTATGGCAGAATAAAAACTGATCAAAAGAAATTTTGCTTCATGGCACAAAAATAAGATTCTTGGAGGACAAACATTTGTACCCTTGACCTTGAAACATTTCATACCTTATGTCATATATTTCTCCATCAACGGTGGAACTATCTGATGAATTAAGTGGAAACTATGCGATCGTGCTGTTGATGATTGTTAAGATAAAAAAAAATTGATTGTTTTAAGATAAAAAAAAATAATAATCGACTTTATTTCCAACTTTTTTCTGCTTACGGCATCTTTCTATCCGAATCTTCTCTAAATGATTTTAAATTTTACCATAAAATACCATATAAAAAATGGTGTGGTTAAAAAATAAGCTGCTTCAAAAGACTCTTGCATGGATTGTTTGCCATAAAGAAGGCTATCCTTTTTCAGGATTTTAATAATCGAAACGTCTTTCAATTTTTTTTCTGGGAAAATGAAAATAATGTTTTCCTGCTCTTCTTTCCCTAATTTTAAAAGCTCCCTTTAGAATCGTACTATTTAACGCAGACTTGCTTCCAGTTCTGAGTAGAATAATTCTGACTAGTTTTTTTTTTTCTCTCATCCTCTTCGAAATGCATTTTTTTTTTTTTTTTTTTTTTTTTTTTTGTTAAAGAAAGCACACGCGTTTATTTCTTCTATCCCTTCTTTGGAAGAATAATAAATGACAGAATATATAAGATTCTCGAAATTTTCCGTTTCTAACTCTGAGTAGAATAATTTTTTCATTTCTGACTAGTTTTTCACTTATCCTTTTGAAATGCATTTTTTTTTTGTTAGAGCAAGCACATGCGTTTATTTCTTCTATCTCTAATACCCTACTTTTCAAGAAGAATAAATGACCGAATATAGAAGCGAAATTTTCCGTTTTCAGAAACTCAGTTACAAAAGAGTTCTGACCTTTGATTAAATTGACAGCAACACCACTCCGTTCGGAGTTTCAAACTTTGCTAAAGACAATGGATGATGAGAGAATGAGGTTAAGCGTTGTTTATGGGAGCTTAATAAAGGCAAAGGGATGCAGAAAAGCAGCTTAAGAAATCGCAAGTTTGGTAATGCCATCGTATTGTTCGCTTCCATTCTGTATGAAGGCCAGTCACTAGAATCTGCTTTTAAAACAGAAAGAAGCCCTTTCTTTGAGATACAATGTGCGAAATGAAATTGAAATAAGACCCTGCATTTTTTTTTTTTTTTTTTAATATTTTGTGAATGCTTATGACTTGTGCGTAAAAGCTCTCCCCACATAAAAGAATAAGTTTTGAATGACTTTTATGGCGGCTTTGTGGTTGAGGATATTGTTAAATGTGGAGGTTTTTGCACGTTCCGTCCAGGAGTCAGAAACACTTAATTCGAGCATTTGCTGGATTCTGCATATGCTTTGTTCGGAGATGCCGCACGTTCTTCGTGTTCTTTTAATATAGGTCGAAATCCGTCTTTGGAAATGAAATAGATCAGAGATTAAAAATAATGATTCGGAGGGAACAGAAAAATAATAATGATTTATGTAATATTATAGCATTTAGATCACAAAAATGAAATCTGCCTTCTTACGTGTCATTCTGTTTCACGCAATCGTAAGAAGAATGAATCTAAATTTTCCGTCGCACTTCTGTAGAAATACCTCATATCTTTGAAGTCACACTTCTAGAACAGTATTAAAAATTAATTTGAAACGATGTTTGATCAAAATGAAATTAAATCGTTTATTATTTAAATACTTTATTAAAATGTTTCTTTGTTTTTAGTTTAACATTTAATAAATAAATTATTTACTGAATTAATGTAAAACTAAAAGAAAGAAACATTTTAATAAAGGATTTAATTTCATTCTAATCAAACATCGGTTTCAAATTTATTTTTAATACATTTCCAGAAGTTGGAATTTGCACTGTCTTCAAAGATATGAGGTATTTCTACAGAACTGCGAAGGAAAATTTATTTTTATCTTTTGAAATTTAATTCCAATTTGTTTAATGATTTATTTAGTAAATCATTAAATTAATCAGAACCGAATTTCAAAAGGCAAAAATAAAAATGGTCCAAATATATATATATATAATTTCACAAGGTACGGTTAAGAACAGGAAGGAAATGCTTACTCCAATTGTTAATTCATATTGAAAATTATCAGCGTTCAGTATTAAACACTAACACTAAATACCTACTCTAATGAAAAGATAACTCAGCTGTTACAACAACCTTAACCCTCAAGAGAAGCACTATCGCTGCTGCGCGATCCAGAAGCACTGGGTATGCCATACCCGCGTGTCTTTGATTAATAATATCTTTCGATCAAATTGTCCGATATAGAATTTTGTTTTTTTTAATTTTAAAGCTTAGACAGTGTAGACTAAGAATATATCCATAGAATTGTCATAAAGAAAATATTATCTTGAATAATATAGAAAAAAATCAACATAAACCCTTAAAATGAGGTGTTTTATTCAAATTACCATATCTAGGCAGAATTTATAGATAACAAATTTTTCCCGACGGCATTTGAAAGGGAATTAAATGTACTTTTAGATAGTTATTTCGTCATTTAACTGTAATTGATAAAAGATATTTATTTAGTTAGGTAAAGTTCAGTGTTTTTAGAATGATATTACTTAATTAAAAAATATGGATTCATTATTCTTTTATTAATACAAACATTTAAATTACTTTATAAAACTTATATTTTAAATGGATTGATGCTACAAAAAATTAAGAATATAACTTCAAGCTACATTTTTCACAAATTTTGGCTGTATGTTCTTTACACATTGGAAATCAAATTTTTAATAAAAAATACTATAGAAAATGTAATATTTATAATTTACTTACGAAAAACTATCACGATCGGTAAAATTTCAATGTAAATACTCCAAAAAATGCACTTGAACTAAGCAATATATATAATAAAACTGACTGATGATATAAAATATCGATCAGAATTCTTTTAAAATAGATATTTTAGAATTCTAATTATATAAATACAAAAAAAGAACTGAAAAACACAATTTTATGCAAAACGTTGAGTCAGATAAAATAACAAAATACTGACGCTACAACAGCACTGGGTAGCGCATACCCATAGACTGACTACGGCCGCCTATATTTTAGTCCGTATTCACATCTCAAGATAACTATGGTGGGGAATCTGTAGTGGGGATAGTAGAGATTTTTCCCCTAGGCAAAGTCACCTTCTCATTGTAACCATTTCTGAAGGAGAAATATTTTTAATTTACACCTGGGTATCCCATACCCAGTGCTTCTCTTGAGGGTTAATCCCCCCCTGATTGTACTATTCCTAGCTGGTGTAAACAATAAACTGACCAAGTTTCATCGCAATCGGATGAAAGGCAGGCATAAGAAACATAAAGAAAAAAAATTCATTTTTATTCATATCGTTACACCGATGTGCGTTTCTGTAACCAACTGATTTCTGCTTTCAGGTTTCTGTAAGTTTTTTCTAATTCGAAAAAACTGAATGATCCCGGAGAATGCTACCGTAAATTCTGGATTTATGGCCATCGATACATGCCAAACAGATCACAACCACTAACACGAATTGCTTTAATTTTTTTTTCTTGCTGTTTCGTCTTTGCAATAACAAATGTGTATACAGATCTCCTAAGATGCGTGATTATTACATCGATACTTTACGAGGTTAATCCAAACTCTTTCGAATTTTCTACAATTTTGGAATATATTTCTTGCATATTGAAAATATCTAAGAATCCAGGAATTCTAATGAAAATATCTAAGAATTTATTGTATTTTTATAAGAACGTGAAATTTTTTCTTTAATGTGATATCTATGAAATAGTTATACTATCGTAGATAACAGCTTTTGAGTTTTTGTTTTCTCTGTAGATACCAGCAATAGTGCAGACGAACATTCCCCTCTGCCGATGGACATAATCCACAGAACAGGGTCATCGGCGTACCTTTCCCTCCAGAGGATAAAACAAGCCTCCTTGTAAGTAGTATTTCATTTAATCTCTCTGTGTATTGCTCATGGGAACTTGTTTGTTGGGCAGAATTGCTCATGGGAATTTATTAGTACCCACATAAAAAAAGATTATGTCTCGATTAATAAATTTTCAAAAAATTGCTTCACTGTGAACTTAATTGTAGAGGAAAGATTTTTAAATTTAAATAATTAACGTAGCAGAAGTAATCTGCCCAAAAATGTCTTGGATACTCTGTAATAAACATACTAGTGTATTAAGAACCGCATGTCATTGTCCAACATTAGTTACAAAAGAACCTATAAACTTGCGATCTTTGGCGATTAATCACTGGGTATGGCTAATACACAAATACCAGAAAGCCGAAAAAGTATTTTGAATGTCTTTTTCTCAATTGATTGACCGAATTTAATACGTTGACTGCCAACTACGAGATAACTTGTAGATTACGTTCTTTTCTAGAACCAAATCATCTATGTTATGAGATGACACCTTCTCTACAACAGTTAAAAGATAGCAAAGAAGGCGTCATCTAATTAGATATCAGGCGAGGGTAGTGGCAGTGAACGTGTTAACAAAGATCTGCAATTGTAGACACAAGATCGTATACTAAATTACATATATTTAAGTACTTGCAAGTTTTTGTTATTGCTTTTAGATTCTTGTAAAATTACAAGGCGACAGACGACCAAAACACATTGGAGGATATTGTTCCAAATTTGATACGCATCTATACTACTGGTTCACAGATTTAAATGCTAAATCTGTGCTTCAAATTTTATCCCTCTAGCTCTCTTTGCTTGGTGGTTATCGTGTTAAAGTATATTCTGGCAATCAGAATGTCCATTCCGCAAGTCGTCTGCATGGATTTTGTGCAACATTTGACTGAAATCTGCAAATTTTGTGTTAAGACCATAAAAGAAAGTTCAAATATCTTTCTCCAAGCGGCTTTTTGAGGTCCCTGTTTAGAGATAAACTAATTTTTAACATGTATTTTTCGGAATTGAGTATGTTGGAAATGTGGAAATTTGTCTCGAATTCTGGCAATTACGAAATAATCAAATAGAAAGTGAAAAGAAAAATCTAATGAATTAGTATTCCGGTTACTAGATTATTATCAAAACAGCATTATTTGCACAAAAATCCTTACGATACAGTGCAAGATTAAAGAAATCATAAAATTAAAATAAAATGTGTATCAATTTTTGTACACATGCTGTTCATCAAAAACATCCTTTCGTTTTTCTCGGCTATTTTCATACGGATTCAAATTCAATACATACATAATCTAATTAACTTTTCACATTTTTTTTATTGATTATTGACAATGTTTAAAAAATTAATAAATTCTTATAAATTTTGATAGTTTCAAAACATGTAGAGTAACGTTTTTGAAGAGTATCAAAAGTTTCAATTAATTGTAAAAAACGAAATAGAATTAAGATTCAAGAGACTTTCTCTCTTACCTTCACAATTCATCTCTTAGTGAAGGTAAAATGCATCTCGAGTTAGTCTGAAGTAATAGTGATAAAACATGAAATTCAATATTTTTCATATCAAAGGGATTGCCACATAAATTGTTACCCTTTTTTAATTTTAAATTGACGGTTTATGCAGAAATACTTTTTATTGATTCATAATCTTTCAAAATGTCGTAAAAATTTATCAAATTCTTCCGATCTAATTTTCTGAAATCATTGTTGTTGCTAGTTACACTTTCAAACAGCTATATATCCTTTCCAATAATTAAGGTATCCGACTACGTTCAAAGGAAATTTTTTGAAAAATTGCATTTTTCAAAAACTGTTTGTGAGTTTTATATGTATTGTCAATTATAAACACTATAAATACAAAAAACTTCTTTGAAAATATAATATATTTGGAGAAATAGGAAAATGTGTAGTAAATTTTAATGACAAAACGGTTAACACTCTACACAAAATGGTAATGCAGCAATCCTATTTTTCTTTTTACACAAGTTATAGAATATAATGATGAATGAAATGAACCAAAATCTAAGAATAACTTTGAAATATAAAGAAGTTATACATAAAAATATGCCTATATACGCATTTTTTCTATCAATTCACAACTTAATTTTTCTAAAAACACCTATAAATGAAAAAGCATTTCACAGACGATAAAAATTTTGGTTCATTTCATTTCCCAGGAAATTTTTATTAAAGTACCTCTATCAGTTTTTGAGATATATTAACGCTGGAGAATTTTTATGAAAATTTAAGTTTTGAGAAAACTGAAGACACATTTTAGCTGAAAAATATTCGGCTCGGGAGGATAGCCTTTCTTTACCTTCAATTGTTTGGGAAAGAGAAAAGTCTGAACTACAAGAAATAAGAATGAAAACAAATCGCCAATGTGTTCGGTAACCAGTGTTTTTCATGTAATCATGTGTTTCTAAATGTTTTCTTTTTTTCATCTGATGTTTGGCAAAGTTTTTTCCCCTCAATTTATTCTTTACTTCTGAATCCATTCAGAAGAAACAGCAAAGTCATCACTCGTTTCAAAACGCCTTTGATCCAAATTGATAGCTTCACTATTAAACCGCCACAACAATGTCGTCATCTCTCGTTTGAACCGTCATAGACGAGAGCTTGAACTCGCACGCAAGCTGATTAAAATGTATCTTAACTCCTTGTCAAAGCTAATCCTTGAAAATAAAACTGCTCTCCTCATTGTTAATTGTCAAATCCAGGAGAACCGAAAAATCAGTGGCGTCGAATCCCCGATCAGCGGGGTGATTACCTCGTGGGCTTTTGCAGAGGCGTGGGAGACCACGTCCGTTCCCACCATTTTTCTTTCTTCCTCCGATGTTGAGCAATTTGGAGGATCGCGAAGAGGAGGATCTTGGACAACACCAACATTGTTTTGGACCAACACTTTGGCCCACTTGGGTTTCGCAATCTTTCCTGTAGCTGTGCCACGAGGATCTCTTCCTATTGTGTCTTGGGAAGGGATGGGAAAGCATTTTCCCGTGGAGTACTACGGAAGTGTGTCAATGCTAAAAAGACACTGGGGTCAGGGGTGGTTTTCCGGCAGGGCTCACAACCACCCACTCTTTTATTGTTCGGTGAGGAGAGCCTCTTTTTTTAATGATACGAAACATCATTTGAAATTTCATATTTGTCGCTCAAGAGTTTCTGCATTTTCATCGAAATCCTTTTGATGTCGTTTACGGTTCATTGAATTAAATAGAAACGATATGTGTCTAATCTTCAATTATCAGAATTGGCTTGAAAAATATATTTTGAATAAAGATATGGATTTTAGGGGGGAAAAATGAAGCAAAATATTTCCGAAAATGCTAAAAAGACACTTGGGGCCAGTGGTGATTTTCCGGTAGGGTTCAAAACCACCCGCTTTAATGATACTACGCACCAATCTAAATTTCATATTTGTCGCTTGTGGGCCTGCTCACGTTTGAACATTTCAGCATTTTTATCGGAATCATTTTTACGCCGTTTACGGTTCATTGAATTAAAAATAAGCGATGTTTCTAATCTTCAATTATCAGAATTAGCTTGGAAAATATATTTTGAATACAAATATGGATTTTAGAGGGAAAAAAATAAAGCAAAATATTGCTGAAAAGTTTCTTTTCTTCCAGCGTCATTCTTTCTATATAACATTGGATATTTCACGTATTGAATGTCATTTGCGAAATTGTGAGTTATGCAGATTTCAATTTTGTTCAATGAATAATGTTCAATGAATTTTGTTCAATGAATATTAATAATAATTGCAAAGTGACATAAACTGCAAGCTTCAAATTTCACTTTTAAAAGTAAATTTTTGTAACAATGTCAGTAGCGAAAATGAAATTGAAATGAGAAATTTTGTGAAATTATCCAGATTTCAGTTTTGTTCAATGAATTATTCAAAGTGACACAAACTGCAAGGTTAAAATTTTATTTTTTAAAGTAAATTTTTTGTAGCAATAATTTTAATAACGTGGAAATAATAGATGATAATATGATAGAGGCTTCTTTTTCCAGGATTCATTTCCAGCGTTATTAACCCTCCAGTTGCGTATCCCGCGATTTCCCGTGCATTTTATGTTGCCTCCTTGTTTTTCTCAGTTTAGAGAGTTTATTTTTAATATCACGGATTTATATATTATTATTGTGTATATCAGTTTACTTTTTTTGAAAAATTTCTAGACTTATCAAAAATCGCATCTATATAGAGATTTCAAAAAATTACGCAGCCAAAGAGGGTTTTTTTTACATCGTTACCTTTGCAAAAATTTTAATGTACAGTACTTCAAAATTAATTCTATGAAACAATTCTATTTATTTCGATTTCCAGAATATTAGAGAAAACAAAAAAAATTTTTTTTTTAAAGTCTCGTAATATAAAAATAGTGCGGTTTTTATTGATGATTTTTATCTTTAAACGTATTGTGTTTAAAAATACAAAACATTATCAAAAGAAATTCCGTCTTGTATTCTATTTCCCTTTGAATTCCTATTGTTGAATCAGTATATTCTTCCAGATTAAGGTAATTTACTTTTACCTCAACTTCTACTACTGATTCAAATTCGTATTTAAATATTATTCATTATTTAAATAATGAAAAATTATTTAATGAAAATTAAATAATGATTAATAATAATAATTATCTAAATCCTTATTATTTGAATAATGAAAATTCATTGTTAGTTAGGTTATTAATTAAATAATGTATATCTTTTCTATTCTTTTTACTTTTTTACTATCTTTTCTATTTCTTCTCTATTCTGCTTATAAAACCATAAATGAGATTTTTATATAGGGATTTAAATATTATGATAGTATAAATCACAATCCGTAATTTTTTTAGTTATTCTTTAGCAAATTAAAACTATTTTTTTTCGCGACCTTTTAAAGTATTACTGTAAAATTTTAGTAATCTGATGTTTATTGATTTTGTAAATGTTAATTTTTATTTGAATTCTAAAAATATTTCATATTTCTACCATAAAAAAACGACTTTGAATAAATTTTAAAAAAAATTGAAATATTAGAAAAGCCGATGAGGCAACAATTTATCTGAAATCCCTTCCCAATTCCATAAAAGAACAAGAAATTGGGATGCAAAAATGTAATTCCTAGGGGGAATAAATAAATAAACGCAAACCTGACTTCCAAACAGATCTGTTCAGTTTCATTAGATTCCTCCTCTCGATAATTCATTTTTCAGAAAGCCTCTCGAGAGGATGAATTTACTTATCGTTATATTAAAGCCAACAAGTCTGGGGCAATTAGGTGAAGGGGGAATGATAATTGGCGACTCGTTAATCTAAGCAGAAGAACACCCTCCTCTGAAAGAAATCTCGAACCCTGTTACAAAGCTCTTTGACGATGAAATTTTTATTTTTATTTTTGAAAATATTAGGAAATCCGATAAGGCAACCATTTCTCTGAAATACCTTCCCAATTCCATAAAAGAATAAGAAATTGGGATGAAAAAATGTAATTCCTTGGAGAATAAATAAATCAGCGCGAACCAAACAGATCTATCCAGTTTCATTAGATTCCTCCTTTCGATAATTCCTTTTTCAGCAAGCCTGTCGAGATGATGAATTTACTTATCTTTCTATTAATGCCAACAAGTCTGGGGCGAGGAGGTGAAGGGGGAATGATAATTGGCGACTCGTTAATCTAAGCAAACGACCACCCTCCTCTGGAAGAAGTCTCGCACCCTGTCACAAAAGCTCTTTGAGTGATGCCCTCCTGTCCACCCTTTTTTTCCATCAATGCGTCCCAGCGGGACATCATTTCGGCCCAGCAGGTAACCCAGGTGATCAGAAGAAACTAGGAAAATCAGCAAGAAGAATTATCCCTTGACCCTTCTTTGTCCCAGACCACGAGATGGATTGGAGGTATCAATCCAGAGCGAGAGGCGTGGCATTTCAAAGGACGGATTTGCCTTATCGATTATGTCAATCAATTAGCTGATCTTTAAGCTGTTTTGCTTTTTTGTAACTTTCAATGACATAGATTCATTCCTGGTTGTGAAATTTCACTCAGTAAGGGATTCTTCGTCCTTTTCTTTATGGTTTTATTCGATCATGAAATGTTTATTTTGAAGAAAGGTGAAAAGATAATATAAAAAATGAGATTGTTAAGTATGATTGAGAAGAGGAGTATCAATTCTGATGAAGGCGGTCTCTGAAATTCTAGTAGGGTCTTTGATTTATCAATCTGCTTTGTCTTTGAGAAATTAGAGCTTTTTAACACATTCGCTGCCCCTGACGCGCCTGTGCGTTACAAATAATATGTAATAGTACCAAACCATCTATGTTATGAGATGACACCTTCTCTGCTACAGTTAAAAGATAGCAAAGAAGGGGTCGTCTCATGAGATAGATGGTCCTGATATCAGGCTAGGGTAGTGGCAGTGAACGTGTTAATGACCATTTGTACATATAACTTCATCTCTCTTAATAATAACATCAATCAATTAGTTGCTAGATATATATCCTTTTTTTCCATCTGCTCATTTAGAGGAAATTAATAAACTATGTCAGCGTCTTGCAAAAAAAAAAAAAAAAAATGACAGCTGGAATATTTATCGAACTTTTTCGATAATTTCGCTGTAGTTTCGCATCTGTCACGAAACAATCTGTATGCGTGAATGCACGAAATAAGTTGTTCGAATCGAGATGCAGATATATATTGAACAAAGATGAAACAAAATTAAATTTTTAAATATATTTGACTTTTTCGAATTATTAATGGAGGCCTGTAAAAAATAAAGACTTTCAAATATTCCCTAAAAATGACTTTTTTAAAAATATTAACAAATAAGTTGATTAAATTTGCATTTTTTTCTGAATTAAAGAAATTTTATTTCGCATTTTTATACACGGTTTAGTGTTAAACAATATTCATTTGTAGAGCAGAAATTTATCATGCTTCTGGCGTCAGTTCATAAAAGTTCTTTACAATATAGCAATACTTGAGAATAGCAGCCATATGTAACTTTGGAACTTCAAGCTTTTCTTTCTCAAAAATTAGTACAAGAAGTGAATAAATTAGTTGATTATCATTATAAGTGTAAAAATCAACAGTAGTAAATTGCATATACAATGAAAAATAATAATCAAAGAGAAATTACTTTTTAAGTCTCCAAATATCCATATTCTGCGAAAATTCTATCTAATATTGATTTTCACTTTTTTCACTTATATAATGATCGTATGATCGTATAGTAAATGATCGTATTTTTAAGCATTTACTTTGCATGGAGGGGTTTTTTTCTTTGATATGAGGAAACATTTATTTTCACATGATGCAGTACTCGAACTAAAAAGGATGAAATTTATTATTTATAAGAAGAAAAATACTTTGTTTGCCTTAATTCAAAAACGGTGTGAATTTTTTTATCGATTATATCATTTCCCAGTAAAATTTCCTGTATTATCGAAGTGAATAAACATGCAATGAAAAAAGAAAAATAATGATGAAATTTTAAAAAAGTTGAATAACATCATCTAGTTATTCAATTGCATTGAAATAAGTTTTCAATCTCCATTTTTTAAACAGTAAACATTAGATACATGAGAAAATTGAATCAATTGCTTTCGATATAGCGTTGTAAAAAAGTGATGTCATTTATTGTTCAAATATCTCTCTGCTAAACATTTTTTTGCATCTCTAATTTATTTTTAGATTTCTTATTTTGAGCTCATTTTAAGAAACATACTATAAAATTTCTAAAGTTTAGTTTGTTTAAAATTATACTTTATTTCTTAAAAATTTGAAATAATAATGTTCCTTCTAACATAAAAACATTAAATTTATTGCATTTCATTTATTCGTTATTTTGCATATATTTGTTGTGCTCACGCCATTCATTTGAATGCGAATGCCTTTACCACTGAACATGGAAATTAAATTAAATAGCGGAAAATCCAAATCTATGCGAAAGTGTCGTAAAGAAATCAAATACAATTTTAAAAAATCCCTATGCGCAAATTTTTATTTTATAAAATACAATATTTACGCAATAAAGCATCAGGAAGACAATGATTTCATATATACAAAGAGTCATTTATTTGCAAAATAAATATTATAAAGTCAGTAAGATTTACAAAATTTTATAAAGAAAAAGCATTAAAGAAAACAGCAACAAATTAGATCAGATTACTTCAATCAAATTATTCGCATCAATCAGATCTATTGAAAATTAATCTAAATGTCATGAAAAAGACTGGATCATTACACAATAACACCAATCTGATAACAGGGATGACACCTGAATCAGATCCAATTCATTGAATTTTCTCAGCACGATACCTTGAATGGCTGTTAACAGCAGATTTAATGTTCGCCAACTCCATGCATTTAATCGAAATTCCACAAAAACGAATGCTCAAGTCATTAGTCACGAAATTAAGACTACCTCTAAACTGTTGCAGTCTTTCGTGACATCAAAGAATATGAACTTCATTAATTTCTAAGTGATGGAACAGCTCGTGATTCCGCTTTCTCTGCATAATCTGCCACCTTTCAATAATAATGTTATAGAGTTCTTCTACGCATTACGTCTGTTGATTAGTTGGTATGCCTTTTGTTTTGGTACAATCAAAAAGTCATATTTGGTCCACTATCAATTGGTACAGTGGAGTCACAAACTCCCAATCGTGATGTCTTTTTGAAAGGAGATTACTAATAAACTATTTCAGTCTTTCATAGCATCAAAGAATATGAACTTCATTAATTTCTAAGTGACGGAACAACTTGCGATTCCGCTTTCCTCTGCATAATCAACAATAACGCTATAGAGTTCTTCTATGCATTACGTCTATTGATTAATTTGTCCTGCTTTTTATTTTGCTGCAGTCAAAAAGTCATTTATCAGTTGGCAGCATGGAGTCACAAATTCCCAGTCGAGATGTCTTTTTCAAAGGAGACTACTACTAAACTATTGCAGTCTTTCGTATCAAAGAATATGAACTTCATTAATTTTTAAGTGATGGAACAGCTCGTGATTCCACTTTCTCTGCATAATCTGCCACCTTTCAATAATAATGTTATAGAGTTCTTCTGTGCATTACGACTATTGATTGATTTGTCCCGCCTTTTTGTTTGGTTGCAATCAAAAAATCCTATTTGGTGATTTTTGTAGCGTACCAAAAATCCTATTAGTACGCTATCAATTGGTACAGTGGAGTCACAAATTCCCAGTGGTGATGTCTTTTTGAAAGGATCCCACCATCTTCAGTTCCGAGGCCATTTCAAAAATGATCTTTTACTTCTTTTTGTTATGGCACGAGAGCCTGGTCCTAGGCGTGGCTAGGCATGCTTGTCGCGCGTGACGCAGTCTGAGTCTGACATCCTGTTACAAGGTCAAAGATCGGGGTGCCCCTCAGTCCTCAAGGCGTTGGTCTCATATTGTTCATGATCTCTTCCTTCGACTGGATTCCTTGCGCAGGTGGCATCATCGACTTTTTTTTTCAATTTATTTTTTGACAGAGTTCGTCCCCACGTAAAACCACTGGTCGTGAATGATTAATTTACGTTAATCTCTATCTGCTGCCTATTAAGGTGGAAACATCCTGAACCAGAAGAGGGAGTAGAAAGCTGAACACTCTAGAGCTTTATTAGATAATATATATTTAAAAGAAATGTAATCCAAGAATACACTGGGGAAACTTGTTTTTTTCGTGAATTGCATTATTTTCTTGTCTACGTGATACCAAGAGGACTTTAAGAGCAATTTCGCTATTCAGATATTGTAACATGTTGTAAATAATTTACTCTGTTTATTTTTTTATTTTACGTCTGTGTTCAATTTATGGTTGTGCAATATTATTTTCAGTGTCTGAATTTAATTTGCCTACCTAGAACCTAAGAATTATTTGTTTTGTTTGCTTTAGTTTGTTCTGCGTGGCAACAATTTGTGATTTGTTTTGAATGTGTTTTTTCGTTAATAAAGAGCTGTGATATGAAATCAAGGTCTTTAATTGCAATTTAATTTACTTTTCGTGAATATATCACTCATCTGGGGATCATTTGAGTGAACAGTCTTCGAAAAGGCAACCATATTTTTTACTGCCGTTGTTTACAGATACGATTCAACGTACTTAAAGAATTTGAGTTGAAGATCATGCTTATTATTACGTATAGATTTCCTGTTAGATGAATTTATCTTGCATACTCTTGTCCATACAAGGTTCAATTCCTTCATAAAAGTAACTAAAATTTGCCTGAGTTTGGATCTATACTGAGAATATCCTTAATGTTCAAAATGCCAGGTGATTTTGACGATTCGTCATGTTTTTATTGAATGTCTCAATTTTAATTTCCATCTTTTATGGTTCTTTAACTCTTTGTCCCTGGACATGCTTATGTTTTTTGGGAAAGAAATGTTTTTAAGTTTTTTAAAAGCGATTGGTATTTATCAACTTATTTAAAACTTTTCTAACCAATTGTCATTGTTTCTATGGTTTTCTCATCGAACTTTTTACATCGTTGCTTTTGTATTTGTTTTTTTTTTTAATTTTCATGCAATGTTTGCGTTTTTGTTTAACTGTATGTATGCCATAGTATGGCCTTTTCTGGCTCTTGCGCCAATAAAACTAACCACACTATACTGAGAATATTATCAAATTCAATCTTAATACAATAATTTATTATACTTCAATCACAAAGATCCACTATTTATGTTTTTACACGAATAATGTAAACTACATGCTGGGACACATACAGAAGACAGAAGAATTTGTATTTCTATACCTGAGTAATAAATGGTGATTTCTATATCATTTTATATATTCCAAAATACGCATTACACTTACATATTTCTGTTTCTTTTTTTAAAATACATTAATAACTTTCCATATCGCAAAATTAACTGCCTTTCAAGTATTATTCAAATATTTACTTTTAAAAGTTTATTTAATGCATTTTCTGGCCGATAAAAAATTAATATTTCTTTTAAATTTTTCCACTTTCAGATTAACTTTTGTATTTATTTTAATTTAAGTCTTGGTAAAACCTTAATAGTTCGAAACATTTCATTGTTGAGCAGTGAATGAAGAGAGTTATTTCGCCTTCTCAGGTGACAATTCATCAAAGAGACTAAATGCGTTTCAGTTTTAATTGATGTAGCAGTATTAACTGTATTTCGAATGAATAGGCCTAAAAAATATGTAAAAGGGGGCATTCATTTCTCAGGCGCCATTCATGTCAAATTTATTTGATCCTTTGTTATTATATGCTGACAACAATCCGAAAACTGAATCAAATCAGTGGCGGAATTGAGATCTGAGGAGAGAATAAGGGAGTGCCGATTCTGTATGATCGAAATCAACGAAGAATTGAATCGATAGGGTGAAATGAAAATATTTGATGTAAATTGATTATATATGAATACGCATTTAATATATATGCATAGGCAACGAATATATGAGACATATCTTAGCTGCCTGTGCATGTCTTGAATGTTACACCGTGTATCGTAAAAAGCATAGAAAAAATGATAGAAAAAAATCTTATGCATGTAATGCGTTACAGAAGATGTTTATTTTTTAATTTATCCTTTTCTTTGTGGTATTTCAACTGCAGCAGTAACCAATTGGACTTCACTCAATACGATATACCTTTTGACCTTTTCCTTTTTAGCTATTATTCGAAATAATCTACAAGCGCAGATACCAAATTTTATTTGGGCAGCGTTTACATAAACAAGAATAGACAAACCGTCGAGCCTGCAGTGGATTTAGTCCAAAATGTAATAGGAATCTACAAACAAGGCTTTTAAAACTATGTATAAAATTTCATTCATTCATATAACTTGCTGCGTCTTTGAGTATAATGTTCACATAAAAACACTCTTATTTCCGTCAGACGTACGTCAATTTCAAATTCAATGGATCTCTTCTGTTTTGGTGGATAGGTCACATACCAAATTTCATCCTTTAATGATTTTATCCATTAATCCATTTAATGACTTAATTTTTGGCTTACGCGTTCAGAAATCTACTGATTTCCAAAAATAATTTCATTCGTGGAATGAAGTTGGAGGTCAAATTTTCTGACAGTTTTTCTTGGCTTTCGAAAATTGAATGTCATGGTTCCAGTTTGGCATCTTATCTATAAAACCTGTTGCAATTGAACCCAAACTGTATTAATAAAAGTTAAAGCATAAATGTGAGAATCAGCCTTCTGTGGAAGTAAAAAGATTTCACTGATATCGATCATCCGAAGCGATATTCCACAAACGTTCATTTGTTTTATCTCATAAATGAGCATTTTCGTTTACCTTTATTACATTTGTTTTATCTCATAAATGAGCATTTTCGTTTACCTTTATTACATTTGTTTTATCTCATAAAAGAGCATTTTCGTTTATCTTCATTACATTCCTTTTCCTGCGCATCGGGAACTGTTTTACCATCCCATCCTCAAATATTATATCTGACACATGAGGAATTGCTTGAAATGCTATTGCAGCTACCAAAGTGAGGATGAGCAAATGGGGAGATACTGCTTATCTCTTCTTTGGGAAAAACGTGCAGCACTACGGAAACACTTGCGGGTTTATCTGATGGTTTTCTATCAAAGTGTGTACTACCGTCATTACGCAACTTCAAAGGGATAAAAATCCCACCTTTTATCCAATAGCGAAAATCGTGCGCTTCAAATGGAGTCGATCATTATTCTACAAAATACTTTTATTAAAATAGTGTTCCGGGGAGAAAATAAACTATGGTAGAGATCTTCACTTGATTTTTTTTTCATTGAAAGTTCTTGGCAGAAAGTAATTGATTCTTTACCTGGTTAAGCATACTTTAGGATCGACTTTTCTTTACTGCTTTTTTTTAAATTTTATTATTTAGCAATCATTTCCTAAAAATGCGTATGTTAAATTCTAATCAATAATAGCGGATGATTACCATTGATAATATGGATGTTCAGAAAAATGGTATAAGGATTATTTAATATGATTTTGATGAAAAATTTTCAGCCAAATTTGGTTGGAAGGCGATGGTTGATCATCAAAAATTTAGCTGTTCGAAATAAATTGTTACATCAATACATCATACAACTGCAAAACCCTGATATTTATACTAGGCGACAAGAAAAACGAAATTAAATAGCCTTCGCAGATTAAAGAAAATTTATTTTATTCGAAAAAGAATAGCATTAAAGCTGTTATTCAATATAAAAATTAACATAGTATATACTAGATGTAATATTTATAATTTACATTTATAATCATTTTAAAATTCAATAATAATAAACAGCAAAACAAAATTTCTAGGGAATAGTTTTTTAAATGATTGATTTTTTCCTAGCAATCAGAGAAAAACAGTTTGTGGAAAATCGAGTGAATAAAAGGTAAGTGCAAATCACTTCTACTCCATAAGTCTTGGCCTCTTGCTCCGCCTAATCCTTTTAAATAAAAAATAACGAGCAGCAGACAGTTAAGTGAACCATTTTCCCTTTTACTTCGAGTTCACAATGAGTAATAAAATGGTTTCATTTAATCATTCCATTGGCCTTTGGAAATTTCAACAAAAAGCCCTTGAAGAGCATTCATTCAGTTAGCAAATCATATGAGTACAAATCACCTTGCATGAATAGAACACTTGTACAATTATTTCAAGCGTTTTATCTGCTGTTTTAATGCGAGGTGAAACCTGTAATATAAACCAAAACGCGTAATCAATTGTCAGGATTAGGCGAATCCGAAACAAGAGCCATGATTTATCCTTTGAGTGATTTGTACTCATCTTTTTATACTCAGGGTGTTTCATAAATTCGAATTAACTTTAAAAATCAAATGAGGATGTTTGTTCAGAAAGGATATTTTTTTTACCCCTTTTTTTGTCTCAAAACCAGAATGTACTTATTGCATATTTTTCATTTTAAATTCCCTATTGGTTTTGCTGTCGATGCGTTTTCTAAGATAATTTTTTTCCCGCAAATGTTTAATGTATCGTCTTCAACTCAGAAGCTTGAGTAATCGCACCGTTAAGCATCATTTCTCATATAGTCACAGAACATTAGTACAAATATTTTTTAACACATTGACTGCCGCAAACGCGCTTGTGCGTAATAAATAATATGTAATTATGTCAAACCATCTATGTAATTAGATGACACCTTCTCTACTACAGTTAAAACATAGTTAAGAAGGGGTTATCTCAGATAGATGGTACTGATATCAGGCGTGGATATTGGCTGTGAAAGTGTTAAAAAAATGTTCCTCATCTGATAGCTCAGCCTTCGAGTGTAGTACGATACATTGGATATTTAAGCAGTTTCTATGATATCTTACAAAACGTATAATGAATTAAAAATTAGTTGATGTGTGTTTTCAGTTATTTCTGATTTTATCAGATTCGCTTTTATTTATTTACTTATTTTATTCTTTTGCAAACGGCATCTTTCTCTCTTCATTCGTTCTCAAGATATTGATTTTTACAGTTGCTGCGAATTTAAGAAGTGTTAGACAAATATCTTTAATCAGTCTTAGAGTATTGCTTTCTACAAATAAGCAACTAATAAAATATAACGGAAGTGTCGACTAGCATCTTACAATTATTACAAACTTAAAATTACATTATTTCTTTCTCTTTTTGCTTTGAAATATGGAATTTCTAAATAAGTAATAAAAAAAAACACTCGATTTCTGATAGTTCTACCACGTTGCGCGTGCTGAAAAGTTCTAATTGCAATTCCTGTGTCAAACTTCCCAATAGCCACAGAAACCACTAAAGTGATAAATGATGCTCTTTTCTTTTATAAATTCATTTGTATTATCATGAGCATTAAAATGTATCTGTTTATTTGCATTATTAAGAGAAGAATTGCGCTTTTGAAAGAAAATATTGCAGCTAAATTCCTTTACAATGAAGCAACAACGGAAGATTTGTCGACCTAAAATTTTTCAATTAAATATCCAGCCTCACCAAAATCAAACAACATAGGATTCGTCGACCTAAAATTCTTCAATAAAATTTATAGTCTCACCAAAATCAAACATAACAACTGATTTAAATTTTTTTCCTCTTTTCAAATTTTATTTTTGGTGGCTTGGCCTGAGGAAAAACAAAACCAAGGAAGAGTAGTTTGGGTGGTTGCCCTTCAGCTTGTTTGTTTAAGACATTCAGTTTGCATATCTATGCAGACTTTTCAGTCAGCGTTCTTCCTGACAAAGTAAATCTGACGTGCAAGAACTTGACCGCGGATTACGGAGGACCACAGCTAATGAAAAGAGGAAAGAAAAGGTGTTTTATGAAGACCTCTTTTTGAATCGAAACGTGCCAGTATCAAGTGTATTATAAATTCAGAAAAGCAAGTCTAATTCTGCGTGCCCCAAGTTTCAAAACGGTGTATCAAGATTTATAGCTCGAATTTCCGAGTCAGCCTAGCCAGGAGTTTTTGTTTTCCCAAAACAGTGCAATGTGAATCATGGAGCTCACTTGACCGCAATTTTTGTCCATAAGATAAGCTCGTCTACCAAATATCTCCCTTGCTGAACCGTGTCATTACGGGCAGAAACTGGTTCTTGTTGGTTGTTCCATTTTTCCATTTTGCATTTCTTAATTAGACGGACGATTCGGAAGGTTTTCTGATCACAATAATTAATCAACGAAAAACGCAAATGAAATTCATCTCCACATTTTTCAATTAAAAAAAAGAGTTATGAAACTTGAGCAAATCTAGTACGCCGGAAACAGATTTCTCGTTTTTTCTTTCATTTAAAGAGTGCGCACATTTATTATGACTGAAAAAAAAACATTCTTTGTAGATTGAATTTGGAATAATGCAATGGAAAATTCAATCTACTTTTTTTTCACAGAAATTCCTGAAATTTTTTTTTCATAGCATTTTGCTAATGCTTCTCGATTAGCATATTAAATGAAAGGATTGATATTATCAGTTAATATTCTTAAAATAAATTAACAGTTCCGTCTTGAAATTATTTCTTGAACCTCACACACAAAAAAAGATTGAACATTTGTTATATATGTAATTTTTAATACAAAAATGATAGATAATTTTAAACTGATCTTTTACGAGTAGTTTATTAAAATAACCAGTTTTTTTTTTTTTTTCGAAAAGTAAACAATTGAAGTTGACAGAGTTTTCATATCCGTATCATTTTATATGCTCTATTTCATTCAAGTATTCTCAATTTTCATTAAATTTATGTTATTTTTATGACGATTAATATTTGTTTTGTCTTTTATATGCATTTGTTAACACAATCTGTTCAAGAATTTAGGATCTTATTAAAAAAAGTTGAAATCTGGCAGTTATTTGATACCAGCGTATAAAGCTACTTTTCAGAATCTTGATCAATTTCACATAATGCTGTATAATTATTTAAATAAGTCTCTCTCTCTCTCTCTCTCTCTCTTTGACTTCGAGTAAGCGTTCAAGGGGAAAAAAATTCTGCAAAGCCGAATTTTCCGAAACTCTAAACAATATGTTTAGTTTGAGTTGTCGACGGATTCAAATAGTCTGAGGTGAGTATACTTCATTATTTAATTTCATGAAACGAATCGTTGAAGAAGGTGCCTTATCATCTCTACATTTTGGAAGAAATTCGTCATCGTCGTATTAAAAAGGTAAGTCAGTCTTTTCTTGTTTTATTTATGTGATATTTGAAAAGATTTTTAATGTATACATATATTTATTTTTTATCCACTTGAGATTTGATTCTTAATCCTTTGTAATAAATAAGCAACGTATACAAACAAATTCACGGTGCTCGAAAAGAGTGTTCGATTTGTCACCAACACATAATAAAATCCGATACGGATTAGAATTCTCAAATGACAAGAAATATAAATAAATAATTTTGATTCAATTCAGACTTCTGCCAAGAAAGACAAATATTATTTTAGTTACTTTTTATTAAATTATCAAAAAAATTATTACCGATTTTCACAAGAATTGGAACTCGCATTCTTCACCTTCACGTGAAAAATACTGAAATCCTTGCATTTTACCGAATGCCTGTTGATTTCAATTTTCATTACAAACTACTTAAATTCGATTTAAAATATTATTTAAATTTCAATAATGAATTAATATTTGAAAAAACTGTATTAACATGTCATGTCATCCACTATGTTTAAAAAAATGTATTTGAACTCGAGCGGATGAATAAAAAGTGTTTGATTAACGACTAAAATATTTGAACAAGATATTATCAATAAATATAGGAAGAGTGTGTAATAATAGTAAGAATTGAAAAAGAACTTTTTATACAAGATCAAACAGAAGTTCAAGCATAACTTAAGAATAAGTCTTAACGCTTGTCTAAGAAAATCGTAGAAAAAAAAAGCAACCCTTTTTAATGTATCATAGATATTTAAAACCAAAACACCATCAGTATAGTGTATGCTAGCTGTCATGAATATTTTTTATTAAAATTATTCAGCAGTGGAAATAAACTCTTTTCGACAAATATTACTAAAATATTGCAAATGTAAAATATATCGAAACCAAATGACTTCTTTTTCGAAAACGTGTCAATAATGAGATTTAGCTCGTAACTCCTGGAGGAAAATTTTTATTCTAAACTCAATAGCATTCTGTATTCAGAAAGATTTAAAATGAATCACATTATGTATTCAGAAAGCTTTAAACGGAGTCACATTATGTAATTCCCATATTAATGATTAAACCGGTAATGATGTTTTCATAAAACAGCCAGCATTCTTTTATATTTAAATATTTAATTAAGAGACAAGAAGTTTGAAGGGTAAGGATTCATTCAAAATTATGCATTCTTTTTTTATTAAAAAAAATGTTTTATTGTATTTATCAATCAAAATATAAGAAAGTGTTAAAATATGTATATTGCGAATTTGAAATTTTGATTATTTTTTGATCAATGGATTTGTATTTTATCTTAGCATGATTGTTTTCCTTTGATGATATAATTAAAAAAAATCAATCTTTTAGAATTATATTTGGTGTATAAATTTAGACTGTATTAATTTATCAGTTGATAAAATTGAGCTAACACAGACGTATTATACTAAAATAAATTTCTTCTGAAAAATCAACCCAAATGTATTAGAATGCTTTGTTGTGAAAAATAGGAGAAATTTAACATTGGGTTATTTAGGCTTATTTAAAGAGTAAAAAACTCTGTTGAAGTGGAAAAATTCTTATCGATGTTGTATATTTAGAACTCAAAGAATATGTAAATTGCTTTCACCTAAGAATCTTACGCATTATTATGTAAACAGAAAACTGAAATTAGATACAGCGATCAAAGATTTCATTCATTTGAAAAAACTAAATATATTAAACAATGTGCGTGATATTTTTCGAATGAGTAACATTATAGATCTAATGTATGGCAATCTTCAGACATCAGAGCCACTTATCCAGTGTTTATTGCAATCAGCCTTTTTTCAATTGACTAAATAAAAAAATATATTCATAGGTGAATTAAGCAGACGTTAGAGGGAATAGGAATATTCAAAAACTCTTATTTATTCTTCTATCCATGAATATTTAAAGACATAAAACTAAAGGCTGGCCTATATCAGTCCGAATTCAGAGAATCTTATTATCGTCGTATCACTATAACCTTATTTATCTCTAAAAACTTGCTTGCTATCCCTACTTCACCTAAACGTGCTCTGAATTTGAAAGTTTAAATGCTATAAAAATCTAATCTGATCTGATCTGATGATCATTGTGTTTTCCATAGTATTTTCAAATTAATATAAGGAAATATAGTAACAGCTGACATTGCTTTAATTATTGCTGGTGAAATATCAGTTATCATGAGATAAAGATCTTTGTAAAGAAAATTATTTGAATCTATATGTCTAATGCTTACGAAACATGCTAAATAAGTCATGGAATTGGAACCGTAGCGTTCGTTCTGGCAGTACTATAAACTTCACGTTTAGAAGGAAGAGTGTGTAAGCATGTGATATACCGGTTTTAAACCTCGCAGTTTTCCTGCTGGGTTCTGAAAAGGAAGGACATCGATTTCGTGCGATATTTACTATTAGATTTCGCTTTAAATTTCAGCGCAAGGCAAAAAATAGAAAGCTTTAACATGCCAATGTAGAAAATTTGTTGAAGACCAATGTTTTCTGGTGGCAACTTCAAAAGAGAGGAAATCAGCTCCTCCCCCCCGAGGGGGAAGGTTTGCATTCACAAAAATTGACGAAATTGTCGGTCGAGTCTGGGATGTTGCATATTCTGATCGTCATTTGGCCGTCAGAGAGATTTGCGTAATTTGAATCAACTATTTGGAGAAAAACTGAGCATGAACCATGTCATCATCCCGAGTCAACGAATGTGGTTAGTAGAAAATCTATTCAAAATCATTCCGAATTTTTTTCATTGAAAACTGCTGTATTTGATAATAATAGTGAAGTAATTTGATAAATAATATTTGAAGCTGAGTTTTTGAAGATAGGAGCCAGAAACGGAGTCAATAATCGCTATCTCATCAAGAACGAGAATGGCAAGGATGTACTGATTTTCTTTCGATCATTCACGAACAGATTGTGTCTCCAGACAATTACTATTACTGAGAAACTTCAAAAATGTCTGGCATGGGAAACCAAGACCAACTGCATCAGCATTGCTGCATTGCATATTCAATTAATGAGCATTTGACAAGCAGAAGCTTCCTGTGATTTCTCAGTTCCCTTATTTTCCCGATGATGAGTCCAAATCATTTTTTTTTTCAATTCCCAAGATTGAAAATCTGTCTGAGAGAGCTTCATTTTACTTCCTTAAAAAAAATTGAAATCCGCCATCTTTAGCTGGAATTCCAGCACTACTGTGAAACGTGAAAAAAGAAAAACCGTTTTGTACATTAAGTTATAGGGTATTTAGAATGCCGTTATAATGAACGAGATAATTTTAACTGAGCAAAGATTTATTTTAAAAATATTCTTCTTACCACTTTATCCATACACTTCATATGGGAGTTCAAATTTGGTGCTCTTATCTAAATGCGCTCATTACAATTATTAATCTTACTACAGAATTTAAATATTAATCTTCATAATATAAATATTAATCTTACTACAGAAGTAATATAAATGGGAAGAATACCGTTAATGTGGATCCCAACAACTTTCCTAACTTCTGGAAACTGTGAAAAACATTTGAAATTATGATATCCACTAAAATGGAGTTAAAATATTCACATTTTTTTAAAAACAGAAAACGTTAATGAGAGAAATATTTTGAATCAATTATTTGAGATTTTTGAATTCTCATCTGAATCTTTCTTTGGGGGACTTGAAAGCATTTCTGACAAAACTCATTTGAATTTAAGTGAATAATAAGATGGGAATATTAAAAGAAACGCATTCTTTATCATTTGATTTGTCTTTTGAGAACATAATTGAACATTTCTGTTTACTTCATCATTCTGTTTCATCTCATTCTTAATATATTGTAAGGTAAATGTAACGTCATGTGTAATGAAATAGACATATCCAAAAGTGAAATGCCAAACAAAGAACTACATTTTTTTGAACTACACGAGGAAGTTGCAATCTTGAATTCCTCCCAATTACTTGATGGAACATGTTAGAAATGAGTCCACTACATATTAATTTATGCTCGACTGTTATTCCATGCACAAACTCTCTTATCCAGGCAACTTTAATGCGCCAGAATTCTTTTTTGTTCCAAAAGCACTTCCACCCGAAGAAGCAGTTTGCGTTATCAGGTTGAAACCTTGGAATCTTATTATCGATATACAGCTGTAATCATATTTTTCACTTCAGTTGTAAATGATGCAGAAGAAGCAGTGGGCGCGGCGCAGACGCAAGGCCTACTCAGAGTCATATTTCACGCTACCTTCCTCTTTGTAACACAATGGTTTTTCAATGTAACAAGAATCAGTTAGGAAAAGGGAGAAGCCGGGAAATGGAATCCTAGGATTAAACCTTACATCATCAGTCAAAATGAAAGGTACAACGCATTTTCTGTCATCAGAGGTGTATAGGAAACTATAACGCCGAAGGATATTATGAATCTACAGGAAACTGCAAAAAAATGTATGTGACTTGCTACTCACATTATATATTACAAATAAACTGAATGCTATTAGCAATGCATTGGGATACTTGTTGTAACACAATGTTTTTCATTGTAACAAGAATCAGTTAGGAAAAGGGAGAAGCCGGAAAGTAGAATCCTAGGATTAAACCTTATATCAATCAGTCAAAATGATAGGTTAGACGCATTTTCTGTCATCAGAAGTGTATAGAAAACTATAATGCCGAGGAATATTTTGAAGGATTGATTCATCGACATGAAATTGTAAAAAAATGTATGCGATTTACAATTCACTTTATATATTACAAATAAGCTGAAGGCTGTTAGCAATGTGTTGGGATACTTGTTGAAAATTTTGTTATGTGCTTGTGAGCGTTAAAACAAATCGAATTTATCTTCCAGTGATTTAAATTTTCCCCTTCTTTCCATTTCATTTCTGGAAATTGTTTCAAGTATATCTTAGTGTCAAATATAATGTTACAAATGTTGCATTGTCCGATAAACTTGTTTCTAGTTTAAAATTTCTCAAATTATTCTCTATAAATGCGCATTTCTAAGTGAAAACATTATTGTTAGCATAAATTTAAGCGACATAATAATGTATGGTAAAGGAGGATTACAAAATTATTAGAGTTTCTTATCAAAATCCATTAAATTATACAGATAGTAAACATTGGTTAGCTATGAAATAATTATAAAGGTTTTATGATTGAAATATTAAAGCAATTTCTAACCGACTATTCTGTTGCATACATGACAGAATAACTGAAGTTTTCTCATTTAGTTTCGAATTATTTAAAAATAAACTATCAACAAAATTTTAGATAAAATGCCTAACCTTAAAAATAAAAGTAGTTATTCAGCACTTTTATAAAATCTTTTTACTAGACTGACTTTAAAATCCAGAAAATTCCTAACACTGAACATTTCACTCATCGTGTAACCCTATATAACATATTTCATCTTCGAATAATTTTTGAAGCAACGTATAAAAGCAATATTAAATGACAAAGTCAAAACCTACAACTCTGTGAAGCACGTGAAATGTGTCTAGCTCTTTCAACTTTCTATTTTCCAATTATTTGCTATGAATAAAGCTCAGTTATTTTCTAATTCGTTAATTCCATATTTCCCGAATTTGAATCTTTTTTTTTGCTTTATTTATTTGTTTATATGCGTCACCTACATTTCGTTTAAAATAATATTTATTTCTTTTCCTTTTTCTAGTTCGGACTGCTGAAGAAAATTCACCTGAATACCAAGAAACTCCGATTTTGATGTTCAAGGCCATCATTTTTTTTGTTTGAAGAAAAGAAAGAATGATTAAAGAATGCGATACAGCAAGATACTCTATTTTAAAGTTTGCAAGGTTCAGGATATTGTCTTAATATATTAGAAATATTTCGATTTAGAGTCGAGCTTGATAATTTTAGGCGTCCGAGAAAGAAAAGTGGACAAGTGATCTGACAGAAAGAAATGAGCTGTCGATAGAAATAACAATTTCAGGAAAAGAGGATATTCAAGATCAAAAATTAACCGTTTGAGTGCCAAGCGGCGCGATCGTGCTTCTTCTGTTCTCTTCTGAAAACTGTAACGCTCTGGGCTGCGAAACCCATAATCACAGCAGGCTCGGGTTTTCTCGATGCACAACTTTATGGTGACCTTTCAATCTTCGGGGGAAAAAAAGATAAATCTGGAGTAATTTTACATTTTATAGGTTTACATACTTTTATTCATATAAAAAAATTCATTTACAAATCGCTATAATAATGTAATGAAGTATGCTATGCAGAATAAACTATAAAAAACAATAATAAAATTTTGTTGAACGAGATAGCTGATAAAAAACGAATTTTAATTTGAATTTATCATTCGGATGCAAATATTAAAATTTACACACATGCTTGTGAAGACACAATGTCGCGTTTTTTTCATTTTATAATAATAATAATAATAATAATATATTATTTATATAAATTACCAGCGGGTGACCGAGCTCCGCTCGGAGAAAATAGGTATCGAAGCTAACTCGAAGATTTAAATTTTCAATTGTGATTTATCAAAACAATTCATGCCATAAGAAAATTTGTGAGACCATTGGTGAAAAGATAACCGGTTAAAGTGCACCATTGTAAACTATTCTAAACAAAGTTAGAGTTCGGAAAGGGAACTATTCTATACAAAGGTAAAGTAAAGGTAAAGATTGAAGTGTGTTGAAGTTCAATATTTTTGACAAATTTATTTAGAAAAACCAAACATATATACATACATAAGAAACACATTATAAACCTATAACAGCATAAACATAAAACTTTATTAGTTCGCCATATTGGCTATAGATGGCAGCACGTTACCGCTTGAAAATTTAAGTAGCCATTATGGCGAACTAATAAAGTTTGAAAATATCCTATCTGTAACTCCGAACTGCTCGACCGTAGCGCTTCAAAACCGGCGCCAATTGATTCCTCGTGGCCAAAAACCCCAGACCCCCAAGTTTACCGGAGTTTATTAATTCTGGGGCGATTTTTGACTTGGCAACCATTTCTCGTATTATAGTATTAGATAATAATTATTTCCAAATAAAACAAGCGCGCTTGGCAATTTTCGACACGGAATATAACAAGTGCTATTGCGCCGCTTGGCAAGTTTCGATCGGGAAATGAGAAAGGCCCGTGGCACTCAAACAGTTAAGAGATCATTTTGTAGGCAGGAGTAACATCTCTATCTGTGATTGCGAAACTTGACATGCATCATCCAGAATTCTGAACAGAAGACAAGGCAACACGTAAAAGAAATAAAAAAAATTGGCTTTTTCCAATTTGAATTCATTTATCCTTCAAAATGGAGATAACAATCAGGAAATTATATTTTAAGATTTTAGTAACAATTAATATACAATAATAACAATATCAAGACTTCATAACATTTTTGTGCAAGTACATAATAACTTACGAACTCCAACTATGCAAATAATCCTCATGGAAATAATTTTTGAAATAATTGCTATTTTGAGACATGTGATAGAAGACTTAAACAAATTCATATTTCCAAGAAAATCTTTAAGTATTGTTGAAATTTTTTTAATAAAAAAAGGCAGAACTAATCATTTATTTTTTAAATTTATATCAGTAGTTCAAAGTAATTCTGAACTCTGAAGAAAAAGAGAAATATTTTCTTTTGAACTAACCTGAGGAATATAAAATATATTATTTATAAGACAGGAAGAAATAATACTCGAAACTTATGAAAAAGAATTTTTTTTGCAGATTCAAATTGTCTGTGTCAGTGAAATATTGAAGACAAACTCATGCTCATGTACAAATTAATATAATTGATAAAACATGAATATATAGGTAAATAAAATTTGGCGCCTACCTTAATTATCTCTAGATCTATACCAAATTTGAGTCAAATCTCGCTTTCTCTATTTTCGATTATATGCAAAGCTCCAATTTAAAAACACAACTACTTATAAAAATGAAATCTATTTGGAACTCTTATAACTAAAATGCATATTATAACTAAACGCTTACTCTTATAACTAAATGCTTAACTCGTTTTTTTATACTTAAACGTTGCTGTCCGGTGACGAGTGAACTCTTCATATCTAAACGTTGCTGATCGGTGACGATTTAACTCTTTTCATGATGACAGTATAAATAAAATCAGTATAAACAAAATTTATTTGAGTTTATTTCGAACGTTTTACTCCCATATTCAATTACAAATAAATAGGCGGTGACATGACAAAGTTTCTGTGTTAAATTACCAGTTAATTCCTCAATGTTTTCAGAATCAGATTCCAAGCTACTTGGAAGTATGCGTCTTTTGTTGTACGCATTTTAAATTTTACTTTTGTATACAGTTTCTCCAAACATGACAAAAACTGGCATAGAAAAGAGAATTTTTTCCCCATCATGCATCCCCATGTGTCATGGATGGATAAAGTAAAATATTACTTGCGCCATTTTTTTTTCTAAATTTTCCGACTGATAAGGCAGCAAATTGCGTAGCATAAAACCATCAATTATATCCTGGCCTTCTCATCCAATACGGGACGTGAAATTGTTTAGATTCCACATTGACCATACTCGTATAACCCACAAATATCTCCTATTTGGTGATCGAACTGCTCTCTGTTCGGGATGCCAAGGGATTTTAACTATTCGTCATATTTTTTATTGAATGTCCTGATTTTAACTATTTTATTATTTTTTTTTAATTCTTCGTCATTGGACAGGTCAACGCTGTTGGGAGAAAATGCCCACAAAAATATTTTTAAATTTATTAAGGCAATTGGTTTTTATCATTCCATCTAAACTGTAAAGAGTTTTTTCATTTGTTCAATTTTCTGTCATTTCGTTTTAGTTTGAACGTAGACTTTTAATGCATCTTTTGTCCTTGATAAAGATATACGTTATATTTGAATTTTTTAATTAACCTTACTTCTGGCGAAGTATGAGCCTATTTTGGCTCTTCTGCCAATGAAACAACTACCAACCGATTGATGAGGCCGAAATCTGGAATCGGTGGGGGGAGGGGACAACATTTTGCATATTTAAAAAAAATGAATATCGATCCATTTCATATTTTGCTTGATAATAGGAAGAAAACACCAGCTTCATTCATAAACCCGCAAACCGAATTGCAAATGCAGCCCGTGTGTGGGAAGGGAAGACTGCTTCGTGATGCAGTGCAGCTGGTGTGAAGAGACATGTCTCTGCGGCTACTCTGAGTGCTTTATGGATGTGCAGAGGCGTTGACCGCCCCTGAGAAGCGAGAGTGAAGAGGCTACGACCCCGATTCCCGACCTCAATCGACTTGCATCTGAGGTCAGGAGGAAGCCTCTGACCTCTCCCATGCCCAAGGCCCAATCACACCCTCTCGCTGGGGAACGGGCACTAAGTGAGATGGGTTTCGGACTTCGCAATTAGTGAACGCATTTCGGGGGAAATGGTTTCGCGAAAAATTTACCGATCTTCATTCACGGTTGATTTACAAATACTGAAAAATGGGTGAAGCCTTAGAATTCGGAATGATGGAGGAATAAGCAAACCCATATTAACTTTCTGACGCATGAGTTTACTTAACTTCCTAATGAAATGACGAATTTACTACCTTCCTAATTGGAATATTTATTGTTATTTTAATTCCTTTAATATACGTTTAAGGAATTAGTATATGTTTCAAGTGACTTAACAGTTTCGCAATTGGTGGCCGCCTTTCGAGGGAAATGGTTTCGCGAAAAATTTACCGATCTTCATTCACGGTTGATTTGAAAATTCTAAAAAATGGTCGAACTCTTAGGATGGTCACTGTCCCCGGGGGTAACTCCCACCGTATAGGTTGTTACGCTTTAAGCGGTTTAATTGACATCATTGTATAAAATTTTCATGTCTCAGATTTAAAATTCAAGTTGTTAAAACAATTCTCTACAGCAATTGTACAGTTTTATCTCTTCACATTTGTACTATTTTTTTAACAAATGAGATCTTTTTAAAAAATATATCGTTTATACTTTTACCTTTTGATTGTCGCAGTAAGGCCAAACATGGCTCTTGCGCCAGAAAACTACACAAAACCAAACCTTAGAATTAGGAATGATGGAGGAACAAGCAAACCCATATTAACCACTTGACATACGAATTTACTGAACTTCCTACTTAAATGACGAATTGAATAGCTTCCTTACTGGAATATTTACTATTATTTTAATTCCTTTAATAATAATCCATTTTAAGTGACTTTCAACAGTTTCGCAACTGGTGGCCGCCTCTCGAGAGAAATGGTTTCGCGAAAAATTTGCCGATCTTCATTTCACGGTTGATTTGAAAATACTAAAAAATGGGTGAACTCTTAGAATTTGCAATGATGGAGGAACAAGCAAACCCATATTAACCACTTGACACACGAATTTATTTAACTTCCTAATAAATGACGAATTTAATAGTTTCCTAATTGAAATATTTACTCTTATTTTCATTCCTTTAACAATAATAGTGACTTTTTTTTCATTTTAAATTATTTAATACTTTTCTCTTAATGGAAGATTAAAAATTCAATCATTCGATGCGCGTCTCAGACACGTCATTGGATGCGAAGTGATGAAAGGGAAACAAGCTGGATTATAGAGAGGTATTTGGAAAATGGATAGCTGTACGATTCTCTTGTTTTCTGAATATAGTGACACATTTCATATTTCTTAACTAAATCTTTTAATTTTTTAACATTTTTTTGCTCCATAAAATATTTGTTGGAAATAAAATCGATACATGATTCGCTGAGAAGCCAATGCAGTTAAGTCGAGGGAAAAATTATAAAATTAATATTTGAAACGTATTAATAACTATTAATTGATACATAATTATAATTATAATATTTTAGGCAATATGTATTAATAATCAGTAAATCTTTTAATTTATGAAATAGGATATTATTATCTCCATTAAAATTTACAAAACTCAGAATCTATTGAAGAATGGACGTATCAGCGACAGAACTAATGAATCGGACATATTGGCGAGTTTCGTTTTGAATTTCTGTTTCAAAATAAAAATTCGAACCGAAAGTCGTGCATGCATCGAAAGGAAAAGTTGTATTTAAATGGCACGAAAGAATCGGAAATAAGAATTTTATCAATAGGATGTTAAAATGAAAATTCGAACCGAAAGTCGTGCATGCATCGAAAGGAAAAGTTGTATTTAAATGGCACGAAAGAATCGGAAATAAGAATTTTATCAATCTGATTTTTAATGAATATTTTTATATTATGCAAGAAATGATCAGATTTTAATTCAAGCTTCTAAACTTTATAATCATCTAAGATATACTAATGAAATTAAAAACTATACTAAAATTAAATGAAAAATTTTCCCATATAGCATGGTAACTTTTGAAAGAATAGAAAAGAAGAAAAAGATCGCAATTTAAACACGTAATCAATTTAAATTATTAATTTAAACTGGATTACTTTCTAGACATTTGAGATCAAAACACGTTATTTCCGAGTCGCGTGGTATTCTGACTTTCCTACATTTCTACGGTTTTAATTTTAACTATACTAAGTGATGCTACAGAATTACTTGAAAAACGAGACTAAAATAAATGCTTCATCTGGTAAATACCCTTCCTGAAGGTTTTAAATACCTTCATATTGTATCTTTTCCGCGTTCTGTGTGTTTAACAAGAATTTTCCTGAATTAGGCAGAAACGATTAACGCTATGATTTCAAGACAGCTACTGATTTTCAAAGATCATGCATTTTAAATGTTATATAAAGTAATAACCATACTTTTAAAGCTTTTATGGTTAATTACTTTATATCTCTATATATATCTATATATATATATATATATATCTATATATCTATATATATATATATATCTATATATCTATATATATATATATATCTATATATCTATATATATATATATATCTATATATCTATATATATATAT
>JAPMOQ010043401.1:1610028-1625355 GCA_026543055.1 Argiope trifasciata | reverse complement strand
GATCGCCCGATATGAATCCCATCGAGCATTTATGGGACATCATCGAAAGGTCCGTTCGTGCCCAAACTCCTGCACCATCCACACTTTCACAATTATGGACGTCTATACAGACAGCATGGCTCAATATTTCTGCAGAGGACTTCCAACGACTTGTGGACTCAATGACACGTCGAGTTGTTGCACTTCGCCGGGCAAAAGGAGGACCGACACGATATTAACAGTCATCCCATGACTTTTGTCACTTCAGTGTATAATATTCCTTCCTTCTTGTAGATTGTACTATCACGGCCTTTTCCGCTAGCTTTTCAAAATGAAATGAACATTTGCTATATTGGTAAAAAATATATCAGCTCTCCCATTTTTATTTAGAATGTTCCATTTAATTAGATTGTAGAGAGAAAGCTATATTTTAAAATGTACCAACTCGTTAATTTCAGGTATATGATTTCAGTTATTAATAAAGAGTTATCGATCGAACCACCGTATAATAATATAACTTGAAAAACGTTTATTCGTTATTTTATTGACTCTTATTTTTTCACATTTATTTTTTAAACTCATCTTTAAAAAAAATTCAGCATTTGGAATTCATTTTATATGTTAATTTTTTTATAGCATTATTTCTTGATCAGATATTGAGGTAAAATATGGCAATTTCTCTTACCATTCCTTTTGTATTTCATTTTTACTGAGATAACAATTTCGTATAAATAGAAACTTTCTTTTATTAATAGAAAAAAATTCTAATAAAATAAATAAACCAACTGAAAAGAGCTTTAACCAGTCAAAAGTTAGCTTGTCCAAGTGATCTGATAGTTTTGATGTTCGGAAGAGTGGTAAATGATTCATTTTGGCGAAAATGGGAACATGTCAAAAGGTCGTGCATCGAACCAATTGGTTCTATTCATAGGAACTTTCCAAACGCGTAACACGTTTCGACATTAATGACATAATGCATGCCCATTAGTGCCACAGTCAATTGGAAAAATTGATCTGACTTGTTTTAAAGAAGGCTATGTTTTTACAAAGCTTTCATCTTAATAAACTTAATCATTTTTCATTTTCTGATAAGTCAGAATTGTGACATTTTTTCCTCTAGAATACTTTCGATACCAATTTTGATATTTTCATAAAATAGCAAATAATTGATAATTTGATTTCGTACAAGTGGCATCTGGCAGTTAATTTTAAAAAAATGATTTGAAAATTATGTGATAGTTTAAATTTTATTATTATAAATAAGGTTAAAAACTGATCGAAATGAGAAGTTGCATTTTATTATATACTTATGAAGTGTTTTTAAAAAATTATTTTGAATTAATATATTCGTGGGTTGAGAAGTTGCCCACGACTAGTGGGTATCAGCACACGAACAGAATATTCGATAAACAATGATTTTGCAAAACAAAGGAAGATCTAGAATGTTAGAGAACATAAGGAAACAAACTAAAAATCCATGCTTTGGTACAACAGCCATGGCCCGCAAACTCTGGGTTTGGATCGCGTGCTTTGACCATTCGGCCACTGAGCTCGTGGTAAACTTTTTTTATGCGTCAATACTCATTGATAAGTTCTTTCATATAATTTTGATTAATATGTTCTTTCTTATAATATACAATGTTTTGTTCCTGTAGTGTGATGGCATTGTTAACATCCTCTATAGTTTTAATCTTCCTGAAACAACATTAAAAGTGCTTATTTTTTTCCAAACCGATTCATTTTTCGAGGATTTGTAAGTTTCGATAGTAATTATTTTATTGATTACTTCGTAACGAGATAATTCATTAGTCAAAATATTGCTGGATTTTGAAAAATGTTTATTTTAAATACCAAAAATCCTGGAGACTATTTTATTTCTTTTTTAATTGTTTCGTGCGGAATAGAACTCTAGAATTATCTTTTTGTATATTTTTGTGCTTTGCATGTTGTAAGGGCTTTCATTTCATTTCCACAGCCTTGGAAGAATGTTTTAGTCATTTATTTAAAACAAAAAGTCTCCATACACACTTATGCAAAAATAATAATTGTTTAATGATAAATAAAAAGTAACTTCAAGTTCCAGAATGTTTGAAGCCTCAGTATATTTGAGATAACTAATAGATTGCACATATTTTTTACGGAATATATAGAATCCTATCCATAAAAAATGTTTGTAATCTGAAAATCATTCCAATTTCTATTAGTATCTGCTCAAAAATTTTATTGGATAAAGCATAGCGATTTCTTTTTTACTAACTACCACAATAATATTTAATTGAAAAGGTTTTGTAGTTAAAATATTATCAGTGAGTCGTGAACAACTCATTTGTCAGTTAGCAATAATTAATATTCCACATAGACTGCACAACTTTTTCAGTTTCAAGAATGTCTAAACACAACACTCGTTGCTCATTATTGACAGTGGAAATTGTTGTATACCCGCCATCAAATTCTTACTGTTCCATTATTGACTAGGGAAATTGATGTTTTCCCGTCATCAGATTCTTACTGCTTCATCATTGACAATGGAAATTGGCTTTTTCCAGTCATCAGATTCTTACTGCTTTATAAAGTTGAAAAAGAATCATTCTGGCTTAAAAAAGCAATAAGTATCTGATGGAAAAATATAATTTGGGGTCACCTCGCAATGTAAGCCGATTGTTTTTGTGTGTTTCTCTCATTATACAATTCTAATCAAATCAACCTCTACGCTTACGCTCAATTTAGACAATCATGCGTTAAAATAACCAGTCCTGTGGTTGTTATACAAATTCGTCGGTTGATTTTACATCGTTCCCTTACTGCTGCCCGCTCGTAAGGAGAGGAATCAAATCCGCCCCATTGCCGAAAGCGTCAAACCTGAGTGGCCTCAAGAATTTGAGCAGCGAGTCCGTCAGCGTGAAGAAAATGTGTAATATCTTCCGGATATTGGAGTGGCAATATTATTTTGCAGGCCATCCATCTCCTAACCGTCCTCCTAATTGGGGGAGTAAAGGCTTAAATCCATTCTTAATTGGCTCTTTTCCCCTCCGCGTTGTTCCATTTGATTAATGACCGATTTGGAGTCCTGTAGGTGCCAATTAGGGCGGGCCTCGTAACGCATTCTAATGCAGACCCACAATTAAAACATCACAAGAGATTGGTAACACGCTTAGATGTGGCTTACCATCTCCTTCAGGTAGCTGCACCAAGAAAGAAAAATGATTCCAGGTTGGGAGAGTCATGTTAAAAGAGAGGCCAATCCTTTTGGAGGATAGATGCAAAGGCTTATCGACAGAGAAATTTCTTTCTTTCTTTGCAAAAAAGCTCAGCCTTTCGTTTCAGAAGAAGATACGACGGGGTATCTTTAGGGTAGTTTGATTCCTAACAAAAGTAATTCAGATTTCTTTCTTTGATATGAAGCTGTTCATCGAAAGTTTCATCACCAAAAGCTTACCTACCGGAAATTTCTTTTCAATAAAGCTGATCCCTTCGTTTCAGAAGAAGATATCGAGGGGGTCTCTTTAGTTTTTTCCCCCCTAATAAAAGTAATTTAGATTTCTTTCTTTGATATGAAGCTGTTCATCAAAAGTTTCGTACAGACTGCCAAAGATCGGCCAGTTTTATTCAGGAATATTTTTCATATTCTTTATTCGTTTTCTTATTATAAAGAGGTTAGATTAAAATAACGCTGGAATATTATTAAGTATATTTCGAACTAATTTTTTGCAGTCTGATAAACAAAATTTCAGATTTTAAAAAAATGAGATTTTGATTTTTACAAATAAAAATTTCATTGATGAGATTTTCATTCATTTCAATAATGAGACAGAAAAATTTCGAAAATGTATTTTTGATAGAGAACAAATAAAAATTTCGTTTTTATTTGTTTTTTCATTCATCATTTTTTTAAAGAATATAACGAAGAGTTGAATTTTAAATCCTCTCACAAAATGAATTAATATTAGATAAGTGCGTCTGAAATGACACGAATTCAAATAATACCCTCTTTCAGAAATATATTCAAATGATTCCACATCAATCATCTAAATCCATCATCATTAGCTTGGTGTTTCAGACTGTTGAAGAAATAATGACATCGCATTTTATTTGATTATAAGCAAAATATCAATGCCAGGAAATATGGGGGCGAAAAATGTTTGGAAGTCTTAATCCGTCTTCTGTTTGATCCTATTTGTCTTCAAAGCTCGCAGCTAAGAATTCTGTCGTTAAGAACAATTTTAAATAATAAACCACTTCGCATGCAATGACGTGTCTGAGACGCGCATCGAAAGATTGAATTTTTAATTTGTAATTAAGTGAAAAGTATTAAATAATTTAAAATGAAAAAAAGTCACTTGAAACGTATTGTTATGAAAGGAATTAAACAATAGTAACTATTCCAATTAGGAAACTATTAAATTCGTCGTTTAATTAGGAAGTTAAGTAAATTCGTATATCAAGTGGTTAAAGAGCATTTCGATCAAATCCACTTAGTGGAAGGAGTTTCGAATCCTGATGTCTGATTCAACTTGCTCCAGCCTCCTAAACACGAAGAATGTTTAGTGGAATCAGGCTTCGAACCGAGCCCTCATCGCTAGACTATTTCTTTCTTATTGTGAGTTTTGTAATAAAAATGATAACAGGATAACATAATATTTATGCTATTGAAATATCATATATATGAAAGACACGAAAAATTTTAAAATAATAAATAAAAGTTCTAATTCATGGTTTTATTCGCATACTAAAAGGTAGAAAATATCAAAAATTCGGAAGCTTAACAAAGTGCAATAAGTAAATTAAGCTACAGTGAATTCAAAAATAAGAACAAAATCTTAACACGTTCACTGCCACTACCCTCGCCTGATATCAGGACCATCTATCTCATGAGATGACCCCTTCTTTACTAACTTTGAACTGTAGTAGAGAAGGTGTCATCTAATAACATAGATGGTTTGGTCCTAGAAAAGAACGCAATCTGCGAGTTATCTCGTAGTTGGCAGTCAACGTGTTAAGACACTTATGATTGCTCGTGGGGGTACTACACGTTATTGGGTAATGGTAGTTTTTCTGGTTCTTCAGTGTATGAAACTAATATCCATAATAATAATTAAAAAAAACATTTGGTTTTGTTATTCGAAGAAGGTTATCTTCAAGTTTCTATCGTCTAAGAATCCCTACTAGGCCTAATGCTCGTTCTTAATATATATTTTTTAAAATGTTCATTTTTATCGAAACAAAGAGGCCCATTTTAGCACGATGACTGCCAACTACGAGACAATTATTAAAAATAAAAATGTATTGTAAGTGGGATTGCAATTTCTTTCTAGGTTCAGATTTTTACCCCTAGATCTGCGTGGTATACTGCAAACTGAATTATTCAAGTAAGTCGTGTCAAAAAGCTGTTACTAAAATGTGTTAATCTTGAAACACAATGGAATCATGCAAGAATATCCAAAGAACATTGTTGATCAAAATATTTAATCGATGGCAAGTTAGCGTCAAGGTCGAAACAAAGGAAGATGCGACTCCATTGATCCAGAAAGTAAGAAATGTAATGACGGAAAACGGTGGATTTCCCGCCTTAGGGATAGGCAGGACTTCCTAAACGGAATATTTCTCCCTCATCAAGAGTCAAGGGGTGGTCGTTTAAGTAACGTTTTGTTTATCGATCTCGAAATTCAGATGAAAAGGAAATTTTAAAAGGTGTATAGAGGGTGTAAAATATCCAAAGTTTATATAAACACATTCAAGGCTGGAGTCGTAGAACTACGATTTGATCCGCGTCACCTAGCATACTTTCGTTGAGATCCCCCTCCTTTAATGTGTTAATTTATTAAATAATCTCTAGTTGCACAGAGCTGTATTTTAACCACATAGAGCAGTTTTAATCCAAAGGATTTTACTCTCAAAGCATTTTGATTTAGTTTCACTTAAACTGTCGTTATTTGATTATTGTGCAAAAAAAAAAAAAAAAAAAAAAAAAAAAAATCTGTTTCCAACCTCATCTGAGACAGAGTTATTCGAAGTCTAAAGCAGCAGTGTGAAATAAAAAATGTTTAACTCCAGTAAAACACGAACAATCGAATACAAACAATCGTTGTCTGACAGGTTTTCATCCGTCTTTACACACCATCTAATTATGCTCGATTTTTTTCTTCATTTTGAATATGTACCGACATATTTTTTTTGTTGTCAATTACTAGCTTGTATTCGGCGCGTTGCTGCTGCAGAATAAATCCTCTTGGAAATATTGTTTGGAATGTGAAATAGTTATCTTGTTTCATTAAAAGTGATAGGAAGAATGACATTTATTTTCTTCTCGGAAATGAATACAATCGAAATTGAAGGAGATATAAAGGAGAAGCATAGATATTATTTATTCTTTTTTTTTATTCTATTCTACAAACATTCATTTTTATATATCGCATTTGTGTATTATTTTAGAATTGTAATGCTTAGTGTTCTTTCAGAATGGCGATAAAAGAGACTATTTATTGATAGAAACTATCTCGTGATTCGTTTCATATTCGTTCAGAATTCTCAAATTAAACATAGAAAGCATATTTATGGCATAAAATCGTTCATATACTTGAAATGATCATTTGACGGTGCAAAATTATTTGTGCTACAATATATAATTTTTTTAAATATTATTACATAATTTTAATATCCTATTACCATCCCGTAATGAGTTCTTGAAGGATATTGTCTCCTCCTCTCTCAAGGCGATTTTGAGCTCTTGCACTGTTCTGGGAAGTTTGTATGCAATGTCTTTTATGCAAATAATGAGTCCAGGTCTACCACATCCTCTTAATTTCAATTTACTTTTATTGGTCAGCTGTCTGAGAGCCAATTTTGCGTAAATCATTTGTTCCTTAGCAATCGTCAAGCAGTGTATAAAAAAATATTTTCTACCTACATTCTTTAGCCCTTTGGGGTCCTCTGTCGAGTGTGACTCGACATCGCGTTTCGTTCTGGCGCGTCCCATGTCGAGTGGTCGAAGACTAAAACATATTCGGGTGAAATTTGATACAGAATGTGGCAGAACACAAAGCGATGTTGAACCACACCCGACATAGGACCGCAAAGGGTTAGAGTATTCTTAAGACTAATTTAATTGTATGTATAAAACATGAACCAATTAAACTTGGGAGTTTCTACCATTGAGAGTTTACATTGCTTGAGCAAAATTGATTAATCTAAACCAGCAGTAGCAACTCTAGAGTCGACGAAGTGCTGAAATTATGCTATAATTGAATATGGCCTAACGCTAGGAATCCTTTGTAATATCTACATTCTCAATTGTTACACAATAAGATATGGAAAGCATACTTCATATTAGTTAACCAGTGACGTGCAGGCCACGGTGGCCTGGTGGTAAGGTCTCGGCTTCGAAACCCGGAGGTTTGCTGGTTCGAGGCCCGATTCCACCGAAGAACCGCCGTGTAAGCGGGGCTGGTGCACGTTAAATCTGTCAGACCAAACGTCCTTCGGCTGATGCGATGCGGAAGTTTGGAGAGGGGAGAAGGTGTCAGCTCAGGTGTCGTCCTCGTCATCTGACAGCAGTTCAAAATGACGTTGTCCGTCACAAAATAGCCCTCGTGTTGCTTCAATACGGCACGTTGATATAATATATAACTAACTCATTTTGCTTGCTATTTTAATCTTTTAAAATCTGAGTCCAGGGCACGCACCTTTTCTGCCCTACCGCAGTTATGCCACTGTGGTTACCTATTTGATTTTTAGTCGAAACTGAAAAACCCATTCATTCGTAAATTCTGCATTTCATAAAGAAAGTAAACAAAGAAATCAGTGGAAAATATTTTTAAAAAAATGAGACCTCCCCCCTCCACTTTTCCTTTCTCTATGAAGTTAGCATTAGTTGCATGAAGCGCATCGTGCAACTAATGATGGCACTATGCAACTAATCATGCGACTAATGAGGGCACTATGGTAAAAAGAGATCGATCATTGATTTTTTTTTACCGTAATGCCATCATAAAATCTTTAAACCATTTTTTAAGTAATTTTTTTCTTTTACGTTTGTATTCTTGCTTTTTGTTCAATTCTTAGTTCATATACAGTATTAGTTCATTAGTTCATATACAGATATACTAATTCCGATACTTATCGTGTGTGTGTGTGTGCGTGTGTTTGGGGGAGGGGGGTCAAATATCTTTTTTTCATCAACATTACATTTAAAATATGCAGATTCAGAGCTAATATTGAACATGACTAAGTGTATGAAATAATTTAAGCATCAACAACTATTATAATATTTATTTTAATATGAAGCGACCTTCTGCTTTTAACACATTCGTTGCCACTGACGCGCCTGTGCGTTACAAATAATATGTCATTGTACCAACCCCTCTATGTTATTAGATGGCACCTTCTCTACTGCATTTAAAAGATAGCAAAGAAGGGATCATCTAATTAGACAGATGGTCCCGATATCAGGCGAGGGTTGAGGCAATGAATGCGTTAATCCTTTATTTACTGCGTTATGTTGCCATCCATTTTTCACCTTCATTTTTGCTCCGTTAGTTTAGTTTCCTTTGCAGAATAATCCCAGGGAACCCAAGAAAAAAAAATTAACAGAAATATCTTAATTTAGTTAAATATTTTTGATTCCTGCTTTTAGCTTATGTTCACTTCAGGTTATTTGGGTTACATTCTCCGGGTTCTTTAGCATACCATCAGCAAAAAGTAAAGATATAAGCTAGATTTAAATGGTACTTTTAAGTAACGTCAGTAAATACAGGGTAAAAATACTTATGCACCACAGCAAGTAAAATTACGCTAATGACGAATTCAAGAGCATATCTTTTTGATTCCTGGTTTTAACTTACATTAACTTCATGTTATCTGGGTTACAATCTCCGTGTTCTTTATAATACCATCAGTAAAATAGTCGTATAGTAAAGGTATATGTCAGATTTAAATGGCAATTTTAAGTAAATAAAGGTTTAATAGGAAAATCCGAATCTCTAAAAGGATCAAATCTTGGAACTTTTTCAGTGGTTTTGCGTTTAGTTTAATCCTTTCGAATCCAAATCTCGATTTGGCTACACGTATTGAAATAAGTTGTTAAGCATCAGCTACCATTATAATATTTATTTTAATGTTAAGCTACCTTCTGCTTTTAACAGTGGCGGTTTTGGGTAATACTGTGCCCCAGGCGCTAAAATATTTTGAGACCCCACCGCAATAAACTCTATGGTTGACAAAAAACAGCAAGATAAACTTAACCCAGTTTTAACTTTACTTTAATATTTATTTTGTGATAACGCTATGTATTGAAAGGCAATTCCTAATGCATTTATAGCTTTTATTTGTGCAGATATTATGCCTTTTGTCGACCCATTTTATATACTAGATCATCTTTTATTGTTTGTAGACCAATGAATCTTGTATTTTGTTATGTACATATAAGTTAAAAGAACAGCCTTTACCGATTTTCATTTGTCAGGATTTCGAGGAATCGATTTTAATATCAAGATTATTTATCCAAAACTATGCAAATTGGAAAGAGAGGGATGAGAAATTTATAAAGTTTAAAGAAAAAACAGCGCAAGAATTTTACTGAACACTACTTTTTCATCAACACTTTTATCGATGAATGAACACTTTTTTATTTAAGGAAAAAGGCGAAAATTTTGTAAATCATACCAAAGAGGAGACAGTTCAATTTATATTCGGTTTAACACTATAATATTGATCTAACCCAGGGAGCACAGTCTGTTACACAACATTGCACAATACTGTGCGATATATGTCATAAAACAATATTTCATAATATTAAACAATATTGCGAATATTAATGTCATACAATATTGTGCGATATCATATATTAAACAATATTTCATAATATTAAACAATATTGTGAATATTTATCATTGTCATACAATATTGTACAATATCACATATTAAACAATATTGCGAATATTAATCAATGTCATACAATATTTGTGTACTACAAGGGAAGTAAATTTTGAGGCTCCTATATACCTCGAGACACGAGGCCACCAACGCCTGTGCGGAAATCTGCCAGTGTGTGTTAATAGGAAAATTCGAATTTCTAAAAAGGAATAAATCTTTTTGCGTGTAGTCGACTTCTTTCGAATCCAAATCTCGTTTCGGGCAACACGTAGAAAGGGTACGACCCCTGATCCATCTCTTGTTAGTATTCCGGACTTTGACAGCTGTGCGCTGATCTAATTAATAGTTTGCGAGCCCCTCCGGCAAGCAGTTATTAATTTGTACTTAATTCTATTTTGTCGTGCGCCCTTTCTCGTGCTACAACTCTCGACCAATCGGCGGGAGGGCCGCGGGCGGATCGGGATCCGATTGGCTCGGGAAGAGCCAGCCATGCTGATTGTACGAGGAAAAAACACTTGATAAACAGTTCCTTTATGACATTTGGCCTGGTAAAACCCGTACACCTTTTGAGAAAGAGTTGGTGGAAGTTCACTGAATTCCGTCGAGGAGGGTGGAGTGCTTACAAGATAATTAGTGCTTCGAACACTGAAACAGAACTGCAGAAGAGGGCTATTCAGATGTCAGAAAAATCATCATTCGCGGCTTAATAAGAATTCGCGTCGCTTTCGATGGGATGAGGATCAAATGGAGAGTTTTCCTTTCAGATCGAAACACTGAAGGCCAAAGGTTGTCTCCAGTTTTCAAATCAGCTTTGAAAACCAAATGAAGGATTCGATTCTTCGAGCACATCTTAATGAATTTCAATAAAATTGCTCTATCGCTCCTTTTATTACAAAAAACAATGCACAATTAGAATTTTATATAAAATAAATTAAGTTCATTAACCTTTCTAAGATATTTTAGACCTGTGAATTATATAAATAAAAATGAATGCCTTATGCGGTGCCGATCGCGATGAAACTTTGACTACTTATTACTTGCACCTACGAGATGGTTAGAGGCAGAGTCATCACGATCGGCACCGCATAAGACATTCCTTTTTATTTATATAGATTAATCCAATTTTAGGCGGAATGTCTATCTGTTAGTGTGCGATGAGAAAACGTAATGATTGCGATATATCTTGAACATGTTTATTTAGGTAAAGATCTTCCAAATGGTTGTCCATGTCCTTAAGCTAGCGTCATAAGGTACATGAATTTCTCGATTTTAAACCAGAAGAGATTTATTTTTTTCACTATGTAACAAAGTATAAATGGATGCTTCTGCTTAACATAAATTACCCAGTTTTTCAGAAATTCGTTTTGTAATAATCTTAATTGCAGCTAATTAAAAAATAACTAAGATTTTTATTACGCTTCTTACTCACATTCAGATAACTGCAACAGAGCATTTAAAAAAATAACATTTAGAGATAAATTATTATTTATTAGTATTAGTCAGTAATTATTTAGAAAGGAAACTACTCTTATGGTTTTCTTTAGATATCCCCAATTTTTTTCCTAGTTTGTTTACATGTCAAATCTCAATTCCTTTCCATACCTTTTTTATGAAAACTATGATATGCATTCGTTATTTGGTTCTTTAGATGCATGTCGAATTGAATTCCTATAGCAGTTTTAATTATCATATGCATGGGAGTAGTTTTTGCTAGGTGGAGGGAAGAAACCTCGAAAGCTTTGGAAGGTAAATATACCTCAAACGTTTTCGCAATTATAACGTTTCTATTTTAATACATCAAATTTAAAAATGATAAAAAATGAATAATTTACTTTATTTCTGACTTAAGATTTTTTTTATTATTTCTAACTACAATGATAATGATTTTCAATGCGAATCCACTTATTAATATTCTTTAAGAACTTCCGATGTTTTATCCTGCGTAAATAATGCACTGTTTGGTACTAAAGCAGGTTATTAACAGTCGTGTTTGATTTTTTTTAAAAATCTCGCTCTTTGAAACTACCTGCGCTTTACTCTCAGTCAAGACATCTTCACTACCACGTGTAGGGTCATCTTCTACATAAATGAAAATGAATGTTTGTATGACCCATCCTAAAACTTTTATCTGGTTGCGATGAAACTTGGTCAGCTTATTGTTTATATAAACGGGAGGGTTATAGGGATAGTGCAATGACCTTAAATTAAGAAAAAAATTTCGAATCTCAACCGCTTCTATTTACCAAGGGTTCATCTCTAAATAACTCGCCGAGGAGATCCTGTAGGAATGCTAAATCCGAGTGAAAGGTTCATATTTTGTAGCTACAGTATGCAAATGTCATGCAAGTCATTATCGGCGATAACTTTATTACAGGTTATACGAAAACGTTTTGGGGAGACCCATACTGGGATTTTTAAATTTTAATTACATTTTAGCATTTTTTGCAGTAACCACCAAAAATATTGTAGTACAAATAATTTTGAACCATCTTCATTTTCAAAATTTTTTGTTTCAACTATATTGACGATTTTATTGTATAAATATGTTTTCAGTGTTTAATCAATTTTAAAAGAAAATATTTTAATTACATTTTCTAACATTAAATTTGAGAATTCTGAACGAATATGAAACGAGTCACGAGATACGATAAATAGTTTCCTTCTGAAAGAACACCAAGTTTTCTAATTCTAAAATACTACAAAAATCTAATACATATAAATGAATATTTGCTTGTTCTTATTTTATATGCCCTTCATCCTATTTCGATTAAACATTTCCAAATCATTGATTCATTGCACTTAATAGAATTTTTTTTCGGCGGCAGCAGCCAGCTCGTAGTATATATTTTTGATCAGTTGATATGTCATTTCTTTTACCACTCATAGAACTACCCAGAAAAGTGTCATCATCTGGGACCTTCCTTTGGAAAGGAAATTTACCCACTTTTGTACAGTCTAGTTATTCTGGCGAATTTAATAAAAGGACTTGGATTTCCATTTCTTATCCCTTAAGGAGGAGTCAATGTCACAGAAAATTATTCTGGGCATCTTTGAAATTATCTGATATGCGTACAACTTAAATTTTCATAATTTCGCTCGAATAGATTAAACCATTAAAGAATGAGTAAATTTCACTTACGGTTTGTTTATTGTAAAATCAATGTCTGTTGTCTTCGCTCAATGAGATTCATAATTTGAATGAAATCATTGTAAATTTATGAAAAAAAAACATTTGATAAAAGTTGTTATACAACTACAATTATGGTCAAAAGGTTTATGGATCAGGGCACTTTATTTAAGGAAGATTTGTGAAATTTCCGCAAAAGAAAGTTAATTACGAGTTCAAGTCACTGAGACACAAGCAATAAAATAGTCTATGTGGTCCCTTCAATTGTTCTTGCTTTAGTGGAAGAGCGAAAATCATAATGAAATCTGCACTTTTCTATAACAGGACTCGATTTCTATTTAGATTAAAAAAGAAAGAACATGATTTATCTGCAGAAGCATTTAATCTCAGACCTATCGTGCACTAAGCATGCCAAATATAAACGTTACATCAAATACCGTAATCTTTATTTTTAATTTTTTAACTCAATACTTAATTATCAATTAAGATAATTATTAATTCTTAGCATGTTTTTAACACGTTGAATGCCACGGCAATTTTCAGAAATTCGGCCTAAAATGACACTAACTCATTTGAACTCATTTTCATAATTATATTTTTTAAATAAATTTTCTGTTCAGGCAAACCAGAACTGATTTTTTGTTCTTTTCCCAGAAGCCATCTATCGATATGAGCTCTGATATACGACGAGTTTATTCGTAGCTGCACAAAAATGGCAAGGAAACACAGTACGAGAAAACACGTAGAAATGCAATCCTAAAAAGAGGTCATGAAAACTCGTAGAAATGCAAACGTAGAAACGAGTCGAGATAACTCGTAGAAATATAATCGTAGAAACGAAAAGAACGCAATCCTCGAATTATCTCGTAGTTGGCAGTCAACGTGTTAATAAAAAAAGTTTAATTCTTTCATATTCACAATATCTAATGACAAAACATTTTTTTTTTCATGGATAGACTGTTGAATTGCAAAACTTTTTTATCATCCAAAAACTCTTCAGTTATTTTTCGGCAAAATAGAAGGTCAATGTCATTGTCTTAGGCTCATAGTCCTAATAAAATTATCTGTAAGATATTGAAAGGATTATACCAGGATCACACTGTATACTTTAAAAAAAATCCAAATTTGTGTACTTTTTTAATTAATCGGACAATCGGTAATACAATGAAATCGGTAAAAACGAAATCAATTTCGTCTACTAATATTTATTTGAGATAGATTTCAAATAATCCTGTTGTTAAAAAAAGTGAAATTTAATAGAAAAATAACGAATATATTCATAATAAACTCTCCTTTTCTTTTACCAATATTTCTTAGAAAGAAACTCAGACTCGCATTGTTCAACAATAAACATAGGGTATTTTATTGTTTTAAATTCGAGCCATTTCTATTCAAATTCATCTATAGCGACGAAGATTAAAAAAAAAAAAAATCATAATTCATTGCGATTAAAAGCCAAAGCAAATGACTTTTTTTTTGTTGTTATTGTAGTTGATGCTAGTGGCAAAATCTCCAAGTACGAGCGTTATTGTTACATGTGATGAAACGAAAACACTGGGATTTCCTTTCACACAATGAGCGATGCAATTCTGATAACGCGTGAATTATCAGCCATTTCAGCAAATTTTCCTTTGACTGCAATTCAAGTTATCAGAACAGTCATCGGTTTCCGTGAGAGGTTTTAAGCAGTTGTTTCGTGTGAATAGAATACGAGGGCGCAATTTGTCGTACTTCTTTTCAAAGAAATTTCTTCAAAGGAAATTGCTATTAGTTTAAAGTATCCACGTTAAAAACACATTGGCGAATTTTTTTATAGTTATTTCTTTTAATTTAGTCTTTCCAAAACAGTTTTTCTTTACTAGGAAAAGGAAAGCCTGACCTACCATCCAGGATTACCTATTTTTTCAGCTAAAATGTGTCGTTAATTTCAATGTTATCATAATTTTAATTTTCGTAAAAATTCTTCACCGTTAACATGCTATCTCAAAAACTAATAGAGGTATTCACATTAAAAAAATTCAGCGTGTTTTTTTCAATGATATGGGCAATGAAATGAACCAAAGTTTTATTTTTGGCGAAATATTTTTTTTTCATTTATAGGTGTTTTTAGGAAAATTAAGTTATAAATTTAAGGAAAAAATACATATTTGCATATAATTCTACCCATAACTTTTCCGCATCTCAAAATTTTTTCTTAGATTTTGGTTCATTTCATTCGTCATTATATTCTATGACTTGTCTACAAAGAAAATATATGTTTCAGCTCAAACTTGTCTTTAACAACAATCTTCTCAAAACTTTAATTTTCATGAAAATTCTACAAGATCTAATAGGGGTATTTACATGAAAATTCT
>JAPMOQ010043401.1:1578627-1610018 GCA_026543055.1 Argiope trifasciata | reverse complement strand
GGGTATTTACATGAAAATTCTACAAGATCTAATAGGGGTATTTACATAAACATTTCAACGTGTGTTTTAAATAAAATGGGCAATGAAATGAACCAAAAGTTCTATAGTTGGTGAAATATGTTTTCATTTAGAGGTGTTTTTAGAAAAATTAAGTTCTGAATTTGTGAGAAAAATGGATATACTTTTACTCATAACTTATTTGAATCACAAACTTTCTTAGAATTTGTTTCATTTCATTCATTACTATATTCTATAATCTGTCTACGAAGAAAGGATTGCTGCCATTTATCATTTTAAGTAGTCTTAACCGCTTTGGTTAAATTCCATTCAAATTTACCACAAATTTCTCAAAATATATAATATTTTCATACAATTTTGCTTTATTTATAGTATTTTGTGTTGTAATTGACAACACATCGAAAAAACCATAGTTTGGAGAAGTCTTTAAAAAAATCCAATCTTTCAAAAATTTTCCTTCAAAACGTAGCTCGGATACCTTAACCCATTTATGCCTATACCCCTCACATCAAAGTTATTTTTATTATCATTTTTTTACCTAACATACAGAAATTTCATGCAAAAATTCAAATTTTTAAACCTTAGACATAAATGGGTTAAAGAGATTCTCTTATTATTTTTAAAAATAAAAATGGTATCTCTCCGCGGACACGAGCCCCACCCCGAAAGAGCATGCTCTTAATTGAATTCATTTTCCTGGCAAGCTTTATTATTTCAGAACGTTGAATGCATATTTCAAAGAGCCATAACTTAAATTCGAACTGATCTAGCCGTTACGTAATGGATCCCGGAACTGTTGTTCGTGAAGTATTGGACGGGGGGTGGAAGTTCGTGCTGTGTTCTCCCCCTTTGAAGAAGGTGATGGATGGATACTTTCTTTCGGCTACTTCTTTTTCGCATTTTCTTCCATTCAAGGGTCAATAGTTTAAAAATGGGGGAAAGAAACGTCGAAACTGTCTCATCAGTGGTTCTGAACCAGTTACGGTTTTTAAAGGGTTTCTTTAGCTTTCGAATTATTGTGACTTGGTCATTCCGAGCAGAGAGCGAAACAAGTGTTTATCTGATAGTAATGAAATCACTTGCACCAGCTAGTAACATAGGGATTTAAAATTTTGGAAGCATATAGCATGTTCGAAGACAACTTTTCATTTTTCACTTTATTCTTCCTCCGGAGACAGGCAGCATATTTACAAGCAGCGCGGGCAAGCAGATGTGATGGAAAGCGAGAAATGAATTTTTCCTCGTTTTATATAACATATCTTGAGAGGGAAAAGATTGTTTATGCTGCTAATGCAATATTAAGTTTCTCATAGGTATTTCTGACACTCGTCGATCGCATGATAAGGGAAGCACAGGGACCTTTCTAAAAAAGTATTTGATAAGTCAGTCATTTTTACCGTTCACTCTCACATTGAGAATCGCTGACTAAAAAACTTTACGAAGCATTTCTTGAATAAATTAAGTAGAGAAATGGAATTGGATCAGGAAATAAGAAAAAATTTTAGAAGTTACTATGGGCTAAATTAAGATAAAGCTTTAGAAATTAATTTGAATTTAAATTAGATGTTAAGAATATCATATTATACATACATACATACATATATTATATATATATATACATACATACATTATATATATATACATACATACATTATATATATATACATACATATATTATATATATATACATACATATATTATATATATATATATATATATATATATATTTGGTTTGTGAAAGTTAAAATCAATAATTATTTCATCTAAGAAACGGATTGACTCAAAGATATTTTAATTATATAATCAAATTTTGAGGCTTAAAAAAAAACACCTTCAGATAGCTATTTCGATTTAAAATTTTGAAAAAATGCAAATGAAAAAAAAATCGATATCTATATAAATAAATATGAATGTACGTCTCTTACGCCTTCCTAAGCCGTTCATTCGATGGCAATGATACTCGGTCAGCTTATTATTTATACCTACGGGATGGTTACAGGGACAGTACAATTATCTAAAATTATATAAAAAATTTCGAATCTTAATCGCGTCTATTTACTAAGGATTAATCTCTATATAACACCCCGAGGAGACAATAGACCCTGCAGGAATGCTAAATACAAGTGAAAGTTTAATATTTTGTAGCTATAGCACGCAAATGCAATGAAATTCATTCTCGGAGGTAACAACTCTAAGGGGTAAGAAAGTTTTGGGGAGACCAAATTTGGGGTTTTTATACCCTGATGGAAAAAAAAAATCCCAACTCTAGGAAAGAGCTGTGATAGATAAACGAAATTTGGTAAGCGTGTTTATACATCTGAAAGATGACGTCGATTCAAATTTCGAGCTACGCGCGTAAGTGTGGATCTAGTAGCGACACTATGAACATGCAAATGAGGTTTGCTTTAAATAAGCGCTGTAAGGTTCGTGATCGTTATTTACAGTCGAGATTTGACGTAGTGGGTTAATGTTAGTCAAGGATGCCTCTGAGAAGACGAAGAAGCCATTATCAACAGCTCACTGAGTTTGAACGAGGTCGTGTTGTAGGGCTACGAGAAGGTGGGTTTTCTTTCCGCGATATTGCTGAAAGACTTGGCAGGAATGTATCCACTGTGCATGAATATTGGCGGCAGTGGTCAATGGAAGGTACTGCCTCAAGAAGGCCAGGTTCCGGGCGGCCACGTGGTACTACTGAGAGGGAAGACCGTCGCATTCGGCGTATCGCTGTGGCTAATCGTACTGCGTCTGCAGCAGAAATTCGAGCTGCAGTTGGCACCACAGTGACACAACGAACTGTTACAAATCGGTTACTTCAAGGACAGCTCCGAGCCAGCCGCCCTGTACAGTGCATTCCACTGATTCCAAACCACTGCCGTTTGCGGCGTGAGTGGTGTCAAGTTAGAGCTCATTGGAGGAGGATGTGGAGATCTGTTGTGTTTTCTGATGAAAGCCGGTTCTGCCTTGGTCGCAGTGATAGCCGTTTGTTGGTTAGAAGGAGGCCAGGTGAACGCCAGCTAGTGACCTGGCTGGGGCCTAGACACACAAGGCCTACTCCTGGAGTTATGGTTTGGGGAGCAATTTCGTATGACAGCAGGAGCACTCTCGTGGTTATCCCACGCACCCTGACTGCAAATGTGTACGTCAGTCTAGTGATACAATCTGTTGTGCTGCCATTCATGAACAGCATTCAAGGGGGTGTTTTCCAACAGGATAACGCTCGCCCTCATACCGCTGCTGTAACCCAACATGCTCTACAGAGTGTCGACATGTTGCCTTGGCCTGCTAGATCACCAGATCTTTCTCCAATCAAGTACGTATGGGACATCATTGGACGACATCTCCAGCGTCATCCACAACCAGCATTAACCGTCCCTGCATTGACCGCCCAAGTGCAACAGGCATGGAACTCCATCCCACAAACTGATATCCGACACCTGTACGACACAATGCATGCACGTGTGCATGCTTGCATTCAAAATTCTGGCGGTTACACCGGTTACTAATGTACCAACATTTCACATTTGAAATGGCCCTTCTCCTCAATGGCTCTACCTGTGATCTTGAAACTTTAATCAATTAATTATGTTACCTAGACAAATGTATTCCTAAAATTTCATTACTGTACAGTAATTTTTTCTTGGTATTGGGATTTTTTTCCATCAGTGTATTTTAAGTAAATTTTCGCTTTTTTCACTGTAACTACCAAAAATATTGTTGTACAAATAATTGTGCACCATCTTCATTTTCAAAAATTATCTTTTCGACTATATAAACGATTTTATGGTATAAATAAATTTTCTATGTTTAACCAGTTTTAAAAGAAAATATTTTTATCACACTTTCTAAAATGAAATTTGAGAACGAATATGAAACGAATCAAGAGATCAAATAAATAGTTTCTTTCATTGCCATTTTGAAAGAACTCCACGTTTCACAATTCTAAAAGAACAGGCAAATCTAATACATAAAAACGAATTTGTTTCGTTTGTATTTTATATGCTGCCGTACCGTTTCGTTTATCCTATTTCGATAAAACCTTCCAAACTATTGACTGATGGCACTTAATATTTTTTTTTCGACAGCAGCAACGCGCAGAGTTTCAGCTAGTGTTCAATATTTTGATTTACTTCGTTGTCATGCGGGAGAAAGAGCAATCGGACTGATAGATTTGTATGTATCCAAAAATGAAATAAATAGCCTCGTTGTCTTGCTGGCGAAAAAGAAATCGGACTGACAAATCATTCGTATGTATCCAAAAATGAAATAAATAGCGAGACTCCAATTTTCATTCTCTCATTCCTTTTTGTCCTGCCGGCGAAAGAGCAATCGGACTGATAGATCAATTGTATGCAGCCGAAAATGAAAGAAATCGCCTCGTTGTGATGCTTGCGAATGATTGTCAGTAGTTGAAATAAATAGCGATTCCTCTCTCTTCCAGAGAAATGTCTCAGGTCCAGCAGCAGCTGCAGAAGCACAGCGCAGCGTCGTCCTCCCTCCTGAATGGGTCCCTGTTCGCCGCCGGCCATCGGCTGGCTGTGCCCTTGATCGGGGCGCACTCGACCGCCCTCCTCAACGGCTCCATGGGCATGGCCAGCGCCTCCTCGGACTTCTACTCGGAGAGCCTCAAGAGGAGAAAAGTGCACCGATGCGACTTCGAGGGATGCGAAAAAGTATACACAAAGAGCTCGCACCTCAAAGCCCATAAAAGGACTCATACAGGTAGGTCGACTCACTGGCATTCTGTCTACTGTTAAGGAATTGCTAACCCATTAAAAATTTAATTCCATCCACTGTTAGGGAATTGCTTACCAATCAAAAATTAATTCTATCTACTCTTAGGGAATCGCTAACCAATTAAAATGATTAAAATTAATTCTATATGTTAGGAAATTGTTAACCAATTAAAATTACAAATTAATTCCATCTACTTTTAGGGAATTGCTTAGCAATTAAAAATTAATTCCATCTATTGCTAGGGAATTGCTAACCGATTAAAAATTAATTCCATCTACTGTTAAAGAATTGCTAACCAGTTCAAAACATTAAAAATTATGCTCAATATGTTTGTCACTAACCCATCGTTGCAGCTAAACGAGGGATAAAATGACACCGAGCCAAGGCGCTCTCGCAAACAAGCTTACATCATAGGCATTGGCCATAATAACACTGAAGTTCTTAGAAGAGATGTGCTTTCAATATTCCTTGCACTTTCAATAGTTCTTCATAGATCAAGCCAGAAGCGCGATTTAAAGAAGCCAACGGTAAATGTCTGTTGGAAGCTTTTTCACAGACTCAATTTTCGTTGACCGGGAATTTTACGCAGAAACTATGTCATGTCACCGGCTATTATTTTGTAACTGAATATGGGAGTAATGCATTCGAAATAAACTCCAATAATTTTTATTTATACTGTCATCAATTTTCGATCGTTACAACTTATTTCAAAATCACTTGGACCATCAGAAAGTATCCGCGTATAAGTTCTTCACCGATACGTTCCGTCATGGTTGAATTCTTGGAATTATACTAAAATTGGGATAAAAACTTAAATAACAAAAGTTTTTTTTGTTGTTGTTACAAAGCGGAGACGATACGCCATGTTTTTGCAATGTCGCCCTGGGTTTCAAATTGAAATAGAGCAAGTGCAATGACGAGCTCACTCATCACCGGCCAGCAAAATGTTAACGAAGCGATTCTTAACCTGTGGGCATATCCAAGAGAAAATGTTATTTAAAAAAAAATTGATTAAGTGACTGAAAGGAAAGAACACACACATGCAAAATACATTTCGACATATTTAATAATTAACTTATTAAATTAAAACAACTTACTAAATTTAAAACGAATTATTAGTGATTTCCTTGGGCCTGTCTTGTGGAGCAAAGTTTTTCGAAGGAGGGTTTAATATTAGAAATAGTCACTCTCAGTTCTTTTTCTATATTTAGTTGAGATCTATATTTTGTCTTCAAAGAAATCACAGCAGAAAATCCAGTTTCACAAAAGGTAAGATGTTGAAAATGGTAGTAGAATGCGAAATGCCCTTGTTTTTAGTGCAGAAAACTCATCATCCACTCCTGCCCAAAATTCAAAGAGTGATTTATTACTAAATTGTTTTTTTGGTTTCGCCGCTTGCGGTTTCTTGCGGATGAAGGTTTCTTCCTCTTCAATTGAGAGTCCTTTGGGAGTATTTTGAAATGGATCCCTCACCCACTTGTAACTTGATATCAGTTTGTCGTCTGCAAGAAAGTATTTTTTTAAAATTCTTTGCTAGCATTGCTAAATGATTTTCAATGGTAACAAAAACAACTTTTACATGTTGTTCTTCAGCCTTGTAAGTTTTAATACAATCATTCGAATTTGCAAACATTGTTAAGTTTTCTCGCTTTAAATTTCTGCTCCACAATTCCAATTTCCTACAGAAAGCATTAACTTTATCACTCGTATCCAATATATGTGTATTTGCTCCTTGTAGATGAAGATTCAAGTTATTTAATTTCTCGAATATGTCGATCATGTAGCTCAATTTTATCACAAACAATCGCGAAAATTCTCAGCTTCCGGTCTGTTTTCCTCTCCTAGGAAAACGGCGATTTCTTCTCTTAATTCATAAACACGTTGCAAATATTTCCCTCGTGATAACCATCTTGCCTCGCAATAAAATAGTAACACTGAATGTGCTGCACCCATGTCTTTACAAAGTGCGGAAAAGATTCTTGATTTCAGGGATCTCATTTTTATATTATTTACTACGGTTACAACCGTAGTTAACACAATATTCAAACCAGGACTCATTTCTTTGGAAGCAATAGCTTCTCTGTGGATCATGCAATGTGTCCAGACGCACTGTGGCGATTTTTGTTTCACAAGTGCTTGAATACTTTGAAATTTTCCGAACATAGAACGAGCACCATCGGTGCATATTCCGACGCAATTTTTATATTCTATGTTTGCCTTGTTCATAAAATCATTTAAGATAGCAAATAATGTGGGTGTTGTTGCTTTTAGTTCTATTGGTTTGCAGAAAAGTAATTCTTCTACAACTGACAAATTATCGCAAAATCTAACATAGGCAATGAAATGAGCATCTTTATTAATATCTGTTGCCTCATCGAGTTGTAATGAAAACAATTTGTCACGTAACTTTGACAAAAGCTGACACTCTACATCTTCAGCTATATCAGCAATTCGACTGCCAACAATATCATTTGAAAGAGGTATAGACTGCAATTGTTTTGCAAAATTATCTCCAAACATAATTTCTACAATCTCAATTGCGGCAGACAAAATAAGCTCTTCACAAATGGTGTGAGGTTTTTTACATTTGGCTATTTTATATGAAACTTTTTAAGAGGCAATTAAAGCTTTTTCATCACAGACAAAGTTTTTTTAAACAATGATTTTTGCTTTTCATGTGATTTTAATTTTAATTCGAAGAATTCTGTGGGTTTGTTTACGCACTCATTATGAGGCGTTTCCAAATGTCGTTTAAGTTTATTAGGTTTCATGTTGTCTGCCGTCAACATTTTTGAGAAAATGATACTCAGGGACCTTTCTTCTTCATTTACTTCAGTACTAGTAAACACAAAATTTAAGTAATCTTGACAATTTTTTCTTGATTTTATTTCCGGAACCACGCTCATCTGTGTACTTGATGCTTGTCTATCGTCTAATGCTCGCTTAAAAATTTATCCATGATTCTGCATAACTCTGTTGCCATGAATATTTAATACGGTGAATTGCAATTACATGAAAATATATATAACATTCACATTCAGAATAGATTCAATAGCGATAGAAGGATCGATTCGAATGAGATTGTCTGGAATTGAAATTGGCGTCATAAAATTTCCCCCTTCTCCCTATGAGAAAACATTTGTTCACATCTGCGCATGCTCCTAACTTAACTTTTAAGCTGACCAGACAAATCAAAACTTTTCGCAAAACCGTGAGAATGCCCGACATGGCGGACGCAAGAGCAATAAAAAGGCATAGGATTCTTGTTTTTTCAATACTGAGGATCAGTGTTGCAAAATGTCAATAAATTTACCAATTAACAAAGAATACGGAAAGTTTAAAATTAAGGTTGTAAGGTTTAGCTCCAAAATACTCAAAATACATTAGTATAGTATACATTTTATTGTATGCGATGGGGGGAGTGATGAAAATTATGATTGATAATTGGGCCGTGGATACTAAAAAGTTGAGGAACACTGTTAATGTAACTATGGCTATTGGACACGTACCTCGTCATTTTGAACCGCGATCCGATGACAACACCTGACATACCTCTCTCCACACCACATCAAAGGGAGAACGTTTGGCCTGCGTGCAATAGATTCCCTTACATGACGGTTCTTCGATGGAATAGCATTTCGAACTTGAAACCCTCCGGTTCCGAAGCCGAGACCTTACCACCGCGGCCCTAACCGTACATGAGAGCTCTGCGCTTTATATTACAGTTAAAAAGATCGGCACTTCAGTAATAACTTCATTGCTTTGGCGATCCATATTTTCGAAATAGTGATCTTTGGCAGAATTCCAGGGGGTGATCATTGATAATTTTATTTTCATCGATTAATCAATCGCTGATATAAGACAAGTACCAGAAAATTGAATACGTGTTTGGACACCAAGTGTTTCATCCGATTAAAACTAAAACTTGTTTATTTCCTTTCTTAAACATAAATTCATTTATAAACATATAATTCCTTTATTTAGTCTGATCTGAATTAAGCAACTTTTAAGAAACGTGGATTTCTATCAATTAGTATAGTAATATAAGTTATTTGTATAAAAAACAAATTTACTAACTTCATTTAAAAAAGAAAGGATAATTTTTGTCGCTTCACTTTGCCGAAATACGTCCACATTAATTTTAAACTTCCTAAATCAAAGATTATTTTTGATGCACATTTTCCAGATCATTTGTTTTACACATTTTATCATGGAATTATTTAAAAATCCTTGTGGATGGCGCAGCTTGTCCTAAGTTGGACCAATAAAACAAGCCATATCATTAGGTTTTGGAAATTGTGATTTTTGAGACTGATTTGGGTTGAAGCACTTTCCTGTTATTCATTTTGAATGCCGGGAAGGTACCTTCCGAAATGGAATATTGGAACGCTTCCAATAATTTCAAAAGTAAAATCCGTCTTTGAAATATTTACCAAGAGGGAAACACCTACAAAAACGGTGGTGGACTGAAGCTCAACTGATAATGACGCATTTCCGCAGAGGCAAGGAAATGAAGCTGTGGATGAGATGCCTTTGCAAATAATGAAACGGATCGTGACACCATTTCATTCTATAAATCAAAACGAATCTCTTCAAATTCACTATGTTTCGAATAAATTTAATATCAAGAATTCTTAAAAACAATTTTATTGATGAGGTAGAGTTCATTTCATTTACTTTGTATCTTCGTTTTTGATTTTAAATTCATGGTAACTATTATTAAATTTAGAAACCCATTTTCCTCGGATTAACCTCCACGCTACGCCATCTATTTGATACCAGAATCTATCTGAATGAACTGATTAGCTGAAAATCTGACTGATTAGTTACAACTGAATCCTGGAAATACTGAAGATTTTAATTTCTAGTGTTTCAGAAAGCGAGTGAAAAATCAATTAGACATTTATGCCTGACTATGGGGGAAAAAGAATCTCAAAAGCGCTTTAAGTTATATGGAACATTAAACTTTTAAGTTCCTATTAAATTTTGAACACAATTCGTTCTGAGGATCTGATTGGCAGTTCGAATATAAGTCAACATGATAATGACGAAACATACAGAACTGGACAGACGAATTTTGGTACATGAATTTGGCGTCTAAAAGGCATATTTGAATTAAATTTCGAGTCAATTCTTTTTTTTTTTTTTTGGAGGGGGAGGGTGATCGTTTAGGGGTCTATGTTCTTGTACATGAAAACGCGATACAAAAATTAAATGAAATTTCTTATATGATCTGGAGACTAAAATTTTTATTTTATGCCAAACTGGTTTAAATAGATCAAAGGAAAAAAATCCAAAACACATATCCGATTTTCTGGTGCTTGCGCATAAACCGATTGTCAGTAATTTATCACTCTAGATCCAGTAGAAATACTAGATTCACGCAGTGTAATTTAGTATTAATTGCATTGCATTCTTTACTAGATTCTGAAGCACAAAATCATGATGTGCAGAACCCTCAAAACGTAATTCTAAGAGCTCGTGGTCCACAATTTTATTCTGAGAAGAGATGAATAACATGTTAATTAAAACGTACGAGAGAAATGGCTGTTCTAGCTGATTTATTTCCAGATCTACAAGAAGCATTTAAGAAAAGGATTTCCATTGTGATCATATAAAAAAAAATTCCAGATCTACAAGAAGCATTTCAGAAAAGGATTTCCATAGTGATCATATGAAAAAAAAAATAGCTCAATTAGTGTATACTTCAAAGAAATAGCAATGTAAAAATCTCAAGGGGGAAAAAAGGTGATATTCCAGAATCCTTTGTTGTCAAAATACCACTGAGAGGTTGTCTGTTTAGTAATCGTCTTTTGGGTTGAGTTGCGGGGGGGGGGAAGTGGACGAGAAGCCAACTAGTTATTTTCGGAGCGATCGGGCGTGTGTACTTAATTTATTAGACGGGACTCTGAGCACCTTAAAGTCTAAATCGTGATTGCCAAGTCCGCCATCTTCTCACGACGCGCTAAGCCTAATTACAAGGCCTACTAATTGCCAAAGTTTTGGCAGTAAACTTTTTTTCTTCCTTCCTTCGCCACCAATCGAGTGCAAGTCAGAGATCGCGTGGGGTCTTAACCACAATTGTAAAATTACACAGTCGCTCTTTCTTTTCCTGATGCTCTGGCGGAAAATGATGTTCGATGCCACTCTCAGGAGGGAAGACATCCTCGTTAAAAAGGGTCATTTTTTCCCTCCTTTCTCTGAAGCAGCGAGGAACTTTCGAATTTCTTTGACCGAGGTGAGTCACAAAAATTAAAACAAGTTTCTCGATTTGTTTCAGATTTCTTGATTCGCAAGAAAAACTGAAATAACGCAAAAAAATTGCATCGAAAAATAATGTTCAGAAAGTTGGTTCTTTTGAGCTGAATGGGTTAAAGATTCTGGATATGCTGCTCAAGTCAGATGTTTGGAATTTTAAACAGTTTATCGAATACTAAAAATTTTCAAGAGAAACAAGTGATATTATACAAATACTAGCTGATATTTGGCATGTTGCTACCGCCAAAAAAATAATATCAAGTGCAATAAGTCAATTATCATATTTGATTTTTAAAATTGACATAAACGCACTAATGTTTTGTCTCTATGGTTAGCTTTTGAGGCATCTCTTTGTTTTCCCCCCTCTTGATTTGGTGTTACAAGAGGGGGGCTACCATGCAAACTAAAAATTGTTGACACCGAGCATGCTAAAGTAGCGAAAAAAGATGTATTCTTTATTAACTCAGAAATATTATTTTTCGTATTTCATGCTCCTGTTGTCCTCCCGGACATAGCAAATGTAAGTGGAGCAAGATGGCTTACGGAGCAAGAGTTATTTTCTATCACTTTATTATATTTTGTTTCTTAAATTGTCATAAACGCACTAATGTTCTGTCTCAATGGTTAATATCTGAGGCGTATCTTTCTTGCTTATCCCCTGTTGTATCACCTAGATTTAGGCATTTATGTATACATTATGGCAAAATAAAAATTATTGACACCGACCTAGAGCATGCTGAAATAGCGAATAAATATGTGTACTTTATTAACTCAGAAATATGAGTTAATGGCTTAGAAAGATGGCTTACTTAGCAAGAGTTATTTTCGATCACTTCATCATATTTGGTTTTTAAAACTGACATAAACACACTAATGTTTTGTCTCCATAGTTAGCATCTGAGGCATCTCTTTATTTTTCCCCTCTTGTAACACCAAGATTTGGGCATTAATGTATACATTATTGCAGACACCGACCTAGAACATGCTAAACCAGCGAATAAAGATGTGTGCGTTATTAAATCAGAAATATTTTTCTTCTTTCAGGAGAGAAACCTTACACGTGTACATGGGAAGGCTGCACCTGGAAGTTTGCCCGATCCGACGAGCTGACCCGACACTACAGAAAACACACAGGCCAAAAGCCATTCAAATGTCAGTTATGCCAGCGGTCTTTTTCCAGATCAGATCACCTGTCTCTGCACATGAAAAGGCACTAGCTTAGGTAAGACCATTTACTGAAAGCTCTGATATTTATTGAGAAAAAATTAAATGGAAAGACTTGCATTTCTTAATAAACATTTTTAGTGCTTCAATAGTTTTTTGAAGTTTTTTGGAATATTGAAAAGATTCTCTCCCTTTTTAATCATTCGATTCACTTTATTTTTTCATTAACACGTTCACTGCCACTACCCAAGCTGATATCAGGACCATCTATCTAATGAGATGACATGTTCTTTGCCATCTTTTAAATGCAGTCGAGAAGGTGTCATCTAATACCATAGAAGGTTTGGTTCTAGAAAAGAACGCAATCTACGAGTTATCTCGTAGTTGGCAGTCAACGTATTAAAATGGGCCAAATTTTTTTGATAAAAATTAACCTTTTTATTTTAATATTAAGAACGAGCATTAGGCCTAGCAGGGATTCTTAGACGATGGAAACTTGAAGATAACCTTCTTCGAATAACAAAACCAAAGGTTTTTTATTATTATTATTGATATTAGTTTTAAACACTGACGAGCCAGAAAACTGTACAATTACCTAATAACGTGTAATGCCCCCACGAGCACGCAGAAGTGTCTTAACACGTTGACTGCCAACAAAGAGATAACTCGTAGATTGCGTTCTTTTCTAGAATCAAACCCTCTGTTACTAGATGACACCTTCTCTACTACAGTTCAAAGATAGCAAAGAAGAGGTCATTTAATGAGATAGATGGTTCTAATAGCAGGCGAGGGTAGTGGCAGTGAACAATATCTGTTAAGTGGAGAATGGTTAAAAATGACTAATCTCGACAAAATATTTCATTAAATGTTCGAGCTATTCAATTGTTTCAAATTTTCTTCTTTTTAATTTATCACAAATTAATGTCTCATTTTATTATTAAAAATTTTTTAATTTTGCAACCGTGACAAACATTTAAGAGTAAAATTGGATCCTCAAATTCTTTCCGTTAGAAAACTAATGGAAAGAAAGTTTTCCAGAAAATATATGAATTAAAAAAGAATATTTAACAAAGATTAATAATAAATGAACATTATTCCAATCATTAAATTAGACCTATTAATAAATAAAGCATACTAATAATTATTAAAATTGTCTGTATGATTAATATTCCGTTTAGATGTTAAATCAACTTTGGATGGTTAACACAGCACCATCGAATTTAAACTAATCTAGTTTATGAAGGGACGCCATTTATAGGAAATATTGGATACTGTAAAACATGGCCTGTAACTTCTGAAAAAGGTTAAACATGTGTATATGATTTTTATCGTCAAAAGTCAAAGATATCAATTCATAATGCTTGATTACCATTAGATTTCTCTTCCTTTTTGGCGATAATATCTGCAATAACTATTTCCCAATCAAAGCTAATGCTCAGGAAACGGATTTCAAAGAAATTTTAGATTGAAACTCACGAGATCGAATAATCAGAAAATCATTAATTATATATTTTACATATATTTCAACCATATTATATAACATGGTCAATTTACTATCTAACGACAACTACAGTTAATGAGGTTAACCACTTGACATACGAATTTACTTCACTTCCAAATTAAATGACGAACTTAATAGCTTCCTCATTGGAATATTTACGATTTTAATACCTTTAATAATAATACGTTTCAAGTGACTTTTTTTATTTTAATTTATTTAATACTTTTCACTTAAAATTGCAGATTGAAAATTCAATCATTCGATGCGCGTCTCAGACACGTCATTGTATGCGAAGTGGTTAAGCTGATTCCAGTTATATTTCCCAGGAATAATAAAATAGTCTGTGAATGTCAAATACACAAATTTTACCTCGAAAAACAATCTCTTCAAAATTCTAAGAGATCCTTGCTTGATATTTTCCTACCCAACACAAGACACAAAATCTGATAGTTTGGAAAATATTTTACTTGTAGCAGTTACATAACTCTTATCTTCTCTTTTGGATACTAGATGGCGATGCCTGATAGGCTATCCCATATGCCATCCCATACTGCATTTCGCGTTGCGAGTGTCATCAGAATGAAATGCAATACTGTACTCTTAAGCTGCGCGCGTGAATGTTTTGTTATGTCTTGTCTTTATGTTTGTGTGTGTGTGAATGTGGTTATTAAAGAAATGCTCCTGAAAACATAAGTTCTGTTGCTTCCTGCACAGATCATAATAATTTACATTCCTCTTTTATTCCCTGGATTAACTTTTTAATTTCTTTTTGTTTGATGAATACATATATATTAATGATAATCTCCATCATTCATTTCTTTTTATTTCAGTGGCCCAGAAGTTTACAAGAATCTATAGATGTAAAGAATTTGAGAACGGATGACTAGATCCACCACTGTTGCCTTGCGGAGAGATTGCCAGCTACAAATGATATTTTGGTCTTGTGTATGGAATTTTATTGAAAAAATACCGACTTTAAGTTATAAAAGCTTTCGATTTCTGGGACTGCACAATGGTATATTTATACTTCATCGGAAAATCTTCCGATCTTTGGACATTTTTAAAGTGTATATATGATTAGAGAGACTCGTATATTTTGAAAATAAAACTGCCACCATGTTTTACATTCCGATTTTGGATCTAATGAATGCTTTAGCAATTTTCGTCGACGAGTCTTGTTGGCGATGCATCAGGAACCCTGTGATGACATATTAAATGGATTATACAACTCAAAACCATAAGGCCAGCATCTGTTGCTGCATTCTTAGGCCTCATAAGCGAAAACCTTCTGTTACTGCATTCTTAGACATCATAAGCGAAAACCTTCTGTTGGCGAGCTCTTCTAATTTATGGTTTCATCACCTTATATTTGAGATCCGAAACTCCAACAAAAATTTAAATTTTCATAAATTTATAATATTATGAACTGAAACTTTGAAACGTTTCGTTAAAAATATCGTTCCATTCAATAAGTGTGCTTCGTTATCAGTATTGTAAATATATATTTTAAGCTTGAGCCTCTTAATGTAAATCTAAGATGCTAATCGTTATTTATAAGTTCATCGCCTTCTTCAGTAAACTGAGGCACAAATATTTGTTAATTGGCATCATTTTAAAGACATTTCTAGGCATAAATATTTAAGCTTTCAATTTTATGAATAAGTTTACAATCGAAATATTTTTATTGAATCTTAAAAGAAATTGATATTTTTTACTTTAAATTATATGAAGAAATGTAGCTATCTCGAGTTTTCTTGTTTCATCCAGAGGCCAGCGAAATCAAATTGGGACCTTGAGACGCCAGAAAAAAGGTTACGGATGAAATAAGTATATATGGTGACCTTATTAGATATTTATTACAGATATGCTATAGAACTTATTATAGATATGCTGACTTTCAAAGTTTGTTAAAAAAATTTGCTATGATTTTATAGCAGTGGAGTTATCAAAGTAAAAAGAACAAATTAACTGAAACTCTAAGTTATGGCCAAACTTATTTTTGGAAGGAAACCTATTTCTTTATTTCAAGATCAGTTCGAATCTTTTATTTAGTTCTGAAATTTGAAAAAGAATTTAACAGATTGTGGATATATGCGAAAACTCTTTTCTAATAATGATTAGGTTTTAAGTTAAATTCTGATCCATCTTTACTACATTTTTGTCTCTCATTATAAGAAATAAATTTTTAAATGAATATTTTAGAAAACTGGGAAATGTCTCGTCTATGTGCCAAACAATGTAGTCGGCACCGGATGCCAACACTGGTATTTGTATAATTTATTGTACCGAAGATAAATGAGAATGTTAAGATAAAGGAGAATGTTCTATTATTTTCAAAGCTGGCGTTGAATGATCTGCATGTGCAGGAATTTATGTACTTTTAAAGTATTATTGAAAGAATATCCATGTAAAGATATCTATGTTTAAAACTAAAGAGAAATATTTTTTTATATATGTTCTATTTAAAAAATACTCATTTGTACTATTTGGAGAAATCTGGTCAGTCTTGTAGACTGTTATTTTTACATGCAATACAGCCTGCCGTTCTGCTGAATAAATGCAACCATTTGAGCGGCGATATATTTTTGAGAGAATATTCAATTTACAGCCGTCTTCTAGAGTAAATTTCTCAGGTACTTTAGGCTTAATGTGAGAAGAAAAACGTGCAGCATCGCGTTCGGAAAGATTCAACTCTTCCTTTCTTCGAAATATGTTCTTTACAGATATCTGGTTCAAATGTTATTAGATCATTGATGCTGTTCGGATGGATTCAACTCTTTCTTTCCTCGAAATATGTGCTAGATATCTGGTTCAAATGTTGTTAGATCATTGATGCTGTACTCCAAAATAATCCATATGAACAATTTGACACACTTTTTATATTGAAGAAAGTATTTCTTTCATATCTATTTGAAATCTATCACTTCAGTCGTATTTTTTTCCTACTCTTTTCACATGGGCATTATTTTTACCCTCATTTGAAGTTCCTTTTATGGCTAGTATTTTCGAAGATGAACAAAAAAAACCCTTTTCGATATGAAGGGAAATTGAGTATATTTCGTAAAAGATAAAATGCATTTTTAAATTCTATTCTCAAACTATATATAAAAAAAGATTGTTTATAATGGCTTCTCGTGCTTTTTATGAAAATTATATTTACTAAGCGGCAATTGATATAAATTTTAACAAAACATTCTTACAAATATTAATTGATAAAGATATATCTGCTTCAAAAGAGAGTTTTCTTTTTCTTTTAAATACTTAACGTTAAAGACACGATCCGAAAGAAAATTGCATTTATTATTATTTTCAAACACTTATAGATTAATAAATGATTTTCAGCTATGTTATTGTAGTTTTTTAAAATTTATCTTAAAAAAAGCTGTTATTCCAAAGAATAATATTCCGTTCACAACAATGTTTTATATTGCAAGGCATTTAAAATGTCTGCACCTTGAAAAACTCGCCAATTGTTTTTTTAAAATCCAGTATTAAAATGTCTATGCATTATCAATGGCTAAAAATCAATGAAATAGTGACTCTTCTGAATGGGCATTGTAATTATTGCTGAAACCTAGTTTTAGCAATAAGTTGCTAAAACTAGTTGCAAAGTTTCAAATAAAACACTTAAGTATAAAAGTTAATAATAAGTTGCTATAAAGTTGTAAATAAGTTGCTAGGTTTCAGCAATAAAACTTTTTTATATTGTTATATACATTCTGGAAAATTTTAGAATCAAAACTACTCCTTTAAATTTTAAGAATGGAAATATAAAGAAGCATTTTGTTTATTGGAAATATTTATGTTGTTTATTTAAGTAAAACGTAGGTTATATCAATTAAGCGAGTTGGAGGAACTTAATTTTTTTATTTCCTTCATTTAAAATAAAAATCGTTCTGGGGCATTATTTCACAACTCATAAATTTGAGTTTTTCTGTTAAAGAAATGAAACTTTCATCTAATTTAAATTTTATATTTGAAGATAAGATGGATGTTAATAACCGTGATTTAACTTTGATTTAATATAAATAAATAGTTTAGAAATAATTGCTTTTTTTTTTTAATTCTAATCACGATTTACTACTCTATTCAGATTGTTTCTTTCGAACCTCAATTTAAAATTCAGGATTTAAAACTTGCGGCACAACTGATACTCATTCTAGAATCTTATTACGAAAGTCGCGTGAGTCATACTGAATTGTGAATTTTAGAAATTCATGAACTTAATTCAGTTGTTTCTATTCTTTTTTTGGTACATTCCGATTTCTTTTTTTGTAAATTATTTGGAGATCTATTTTAATATTTTAAGACAATAAATTAAATATTTAAGCCCAATTATGCTAGTATTTCATCACCCGTTTTATCAAATTTATCAACAAAAATTATCCATTTATTGTTCCCAAGTAATTTGCCTAAAACATAAGTTAGTAGGGTTTTTGATTTTTTTAAAATATTTTCACGAACTTAAATTATTTTGTGATGAAATGTATAAAGGATAGTAAATTTAAATAATTTATTTACCAAGAAAAGCAACCCTTATTAGAAACAAAATTGATTTTTTCTTTTTAATTTCTCTTTTATTACAAAATTATTATTTTTAAAATTTAATTTAATATCTCAACAGCTTATTTCCTTATTATTTAACGAATTTCAAATATGTCTTTAAGAAAATACGACCATTGATTGTTGCTTCGTACTTTATCAATGGATCATAAAAAAAGACATTTACTAATTATGTATAGAATTTAGTGATCAAACTGATTTTTCCAGAAAATATTTACCCTGACTGTGATCTATACATTGATAAGAATTTTTTATGAGGTTTTTTCATTTTTTTCCATGGAATACGGAATAAAGAGTAAACCCGTTCCCTTAATATTCCTCCAACGGAACGTAGAAAAATGTTCGAAATATTTTCTGTTCCATTTTTTTTCCGACATGTCATGGCTCAGTCAAGTTGTTTACAAGTAGCGTTCACTTCATGAGCTTAAGAAAAAAAAATCTCTTGAACTGCATTTTATTCGGAAAATTTTGTTGAACGTCCAACTTTTATTGTGATGCTCCACGCATGAATCATATCTAAGTAGACGACATTTTTTTTAAGATCAATATTCTGATGAATTTTGAGGAACCTAATTTTCCTCATTGATAAAGTATCTATTTATATTGCTGTATTCTTCCTTCATTCCTTTTTTCGTAACTGTTTGTTCAAGTTTTGTAAAGCCTGTTTCCACAAAACAAGTTGATTATTATGAGAGTAATTTATACATTTATGATATATTTTGTTATGAAAGAAATTATGTGCATTACAAATAAAAGCATTTTTGACTTCGCATTTGTTCATTTTTTTTCCCTTCATCAAACACTTGCTACAGGTTTCCGAAACTCACGTAAATTTCCCATCAAATATTAAAAATTATAGAAATGAAATTTAACACGTTAAACACCACGCTGATGGTAACAACAGCAGAGGTAACAACTGTATTACAGATTATGCAAGAAGAGTTTGGAGAGACCAATTCTGGAAGTTTTAAATTTTAATTTTTTGCGTTTCTCTCAGTAACCACCAAAATATTGTACAAATAATATTGCGCCATCTTAATTTTCAAAAATTATCTTTTCAACTATATTAACGATTTTATGGTATAAATATATTTTCTATATTTAATCAATTTTAGAAGAAAATATTTAAATTCCATTTTTTAAAATTAAATTTGAAAATTCTAAACGAATATTAAACGAATCAAGAGATACAATAAATAATTTCTTTCATGACCATTCTGAAAGAACACCAAGCATCACAATTCTAAAATACACAAATCTAATACATAAAAATGAATATTTGTTTGTTCGTATTTTATATATTGTACTGTCCATCCTATTTCGATAAAACATTGCCTAATTATTGATTGAACGCCCTTAATATTATTTTATCTGCGGCAGCCGAGTACCAGCCAGTATTATTCTAAAAATAGAATGTTTTGACATTTTTCTTTCTTTCCCAGCTAAATCGAATAAGAAGTACAGGGTGCGCCAGAGAAACTTGAAACTTATTTGAAAAAACTCCCCAGTGGTGAGTTGGGTGGGTAGAGAGGTGATAGTGGTGCTACTCGAGGGGAAAGTCCCCAAGTTTGTTACTTACTCTAGTCAGTTGCCATCATGCTCTGGTCTAGAGAACAGCGGGCCTTTGCCGTCGAGAATTTCTTTTCTAACGGCGGCTCACTTGTTGCTACGCAACGTGCTTTCCACGCTCGCTTTGAAATTCCTCTTCACAGACCCGTTCCTGGCCGTCATTCGATTCTGTCGTGGGTTAACTCATTTTGGGAGTGTCGCTAAACCCAGAAATGGACATCAACGGACCACCAGAACTTCGGAAAATGTCGAAAGAGTGAGGCAGTCAATTCTGCATTCTCCCCGGCATTCGGCTCGCAAACACGCAACTGCTCTGGGAATTTCTGACACCACTCTTCGACGAATTCTCCATCAAAACCTTCCATTTTATCCCTATAGATTGGATGTTATGCAAGAATGAACTGAACACGATTTTGTTGCCCGTCAAAATGCATGTGAATTGCTGCTTGACAACCTGTCTGAAGACGCGGTCGTTTTTTCAGTGACGAGGCTCACTTTGAAATCAATGGTTTATGCCGATCGACCACGGGCAATAGTTTACCTCAATTACAACATTCGCCACGCCATTGGCAACATACCGACTGATATGCCGCAAAGAGGGGACACGAACTTCAAAAATCGACTTAATCAGTGTATGCGCAATGGGGGTCGCCATTTAACCGATGTCATTTTTTAAACTGCATGAAGCAAAATCGGGATATTTATTTCTCGAATAAAAAAAGAATTTAAACAAGAACTGAAGTACTTTTGCCTTTATTGACTTAAGTAAGTTTTTCTAAGTAAGCAAATAAGTTTTTCTGGCACACCCTGTATTTTCGTTTCACCACTGATAGTTCGAAATCAGTTTACCCCCCCCTTCCCCCGCTGAAATGCGGAGGGAATTTTTTTTTTAAAAAGGAGAGGGACAAACTAAATAAAGGTGATCTCTGCCTTAATGTCTTAAAAGATTGATCCTGGAATTATGAAGAAATGCAAAACGGATTTATCTATGAAAACAATAATACAGAGGATTACTATTTTAACACGTTCACTGCCACTACCCTCGCCTGATATCAGGACTATCTATCTCATGAGATGACCCCTTCTTTGCTATCTTTTAACTGTAGTAGAGAAGGTGTCATCTCATAACAGATGGTTTGGTCCTAGAAAAGAACGCAATCAACGAGTTATTTCGTAGTTGGCAGTCAACGTGTTAAGAAATTAAAACTAAGTTTCCGGACACATTTTCTGGAAAATTCTCGTCATGAGTAAAAAGATTTTTGCATAAAGATTACAACAGTTCATCACCGCATTAAAAAAAGTCTATGACATGAAAAGACAAAAAATACTTATTTAACTTTGTATCGATACTTCTGAAACATGAAATTTTCTTGTCAATCAGATTTCAGATGTCACATAGAGAAACAATGAATTAACAGAAAAAAATATTAATATTTCTACCTTTCGATACTAAAATATGTAAACTTAATAGAAACAATCGCTGTCAAAATAGCTCAGAGACTGCTCAATGCATGCCAATAACATATCAGAGTATTGATTTTCAACAGTATGCTTTGATTGTCGTCGTCATCTCAAATGTCAATAAGCTGACCCCTCAACTCTCCTACGTGGGCCACAAACCAGTCACTGAAGCGAAAAGTAACGCTAATCTTTCCCCTCTATTGGAGTGACCCCGTTTTAACCTCTCACTCCCCCTGTTCAACATCATTTGGATATTTTATTTGCTTATTTTTTAATTTTAAGTGTTAAAAATACCCACAAAATGGTAGAAAGACGGAAAATATATTCATTAAAACACTTTTTATATATTATATATACATATTTGGAGCAATGAACAGTGAATAAATAGGCATCTTTTTACTTTTCCGAGTGCAAAAGGTTAAAATAACATGACATTTTGGAACTACAATTTTGTTCCGTTCCGAGATAATGACGATTGCAAATGAAGCAGCAATTCGTTGTACAAACTTTTGTGCCATACCTTTTTAGATGACTTTTAACATCAATTTTAACATGCAACAGCCTCACAAACACGAAAGACCTTCAATACAGGTGGCTTTCCTGCTGAACACGTTGAAAGCCTCGGCAATTTTCAGAAATCTGACACTCACTCATTTGAACTGATTTTTAGAATGATATTTTTTGCTCGTTTATTAATCCATTTTCTGTTCGTGCAAGACAGCATTGATTTTTCCCAGATGCCATCTATCGATATGAGCACTGAGATACGACGAGTTGATTCATAGCTGCACTCAAATGGCAAGGAAACAGCACGAGATGAGTCGTCGTTGGCGTCCTAGAAAAGAACGCAACCTACGAGTTATGTTGTAGTTAGCAGTCAACGTGTTAATATCCTTCAGTCTTAAAATTGGGATTTTACTACCAGGATACCACGGTTTTTTTATATGAAATTTGTAGTTATGCTATCAGTGCATTATACGTTATACTCATTTACAAAAAGCAGATTTTTTCAAACCAAATACGATTTTTCATATATAAGTAACTAACAAAATATTGTGTGCAATTGCATAAATGCATGTTTCAAAAGTAACGATTTTTATGATATGGAACTTTTTATTTTCAAAAATTCATATCTGTTCAGGTTTAACCACTTGGCATACGAATTTACTTAAGTTCCTAATTAAATGGCGAATTTAATAGCTTCTTAATTAAAATATTTACTATTATTTTCATTCCTTTCATAATAATACGTTTCAAGTGACTTTTTCATTTTAAATTATTTAATTCTTTTCACTTCATTGCAGATTCAATCATTCGAAACGCCTCTCAGACACGTCATTGTATGCGAAGTGGTTATAGTGTGCCAGAAATGCAACATATTTATTTTTGAATTTACTATCTTTTTTTGCCGTGCATTCCTGAAATATTTATTTCAGTGGGTTGAAAAATAATTTTAGAATGCAATTGTGGTTGCAAGCAGGAGAAATTTATGAAAAAAGCCATTAAACTATGATATGTGACTAAATTCGGGATGACTTTTTTGAAAAAAAGCTCTAAAATATGTAAAAAAATTCAAAATTTTAACTAAAAAAGATCGAAAAAACATCCAGGAAACTGAAATATGCTAGTTAAGAAGTAGGATTTTTTTTTAAATGGTGCGATGGAATGTAGATTATTATGATCTGAATGGGAGGTAACAGGACATGTTTTCAGGAACATATCTTTAATAACTACATTCACATACGAACAAACACAAAGACAAGGCATAACAAAACATTCATGCGCCCAGCTTAACAGTACAGTATCATATCTCGTTCTGATTATTCTCGCAATGCATTATGGGGTGGCATATGAGATAGCCTATTAGGAATCGCCATCTAGAGTCCAAAAGAGAAATGCAACTGCTACAATAGAAAAAAAGAGCCTTTTTTGTTAAAAAAAAAAGGTATAAAGGAACAAAAATCTAGTTTAGAGGTTTGTCAAATGATTGCTTAAAATTTTACAAATAGCTTAAGCAATATATTAGCTAGTTCCTGAATTAAATCAATTAATTGTATTTCTATCCATTCTTTAAGTATTGAGGTTCGACTGATATGAAAATTTCAACTTTTTCATATTTGAAGGATGAAAACAATTATAAAACGTTTATAAATGAATCGATTACGTATCCTCAGATTACGATAGTGTAGAATGTATCGATTACGTATCCCTAATCTAGGAGTTGCAGTGCATATTAAAAGATTATTATACCAAATTTGAAAAAAAAATACGCTTTATATTTTAATTTAGGAGGTTTTTCGCAAAAAAAATCATTATAAACCTTCTACAAAAAATTAGAACTTGAGAAAATAGAATCTAAAAATGTAAAATAACATTAAAATATATATAAATGTAACAATAAAAATCAGTGTAACTTCTTAAAAAATTGATTTAGAAACAAAATTCAAATGGTTTGATAAAGAAACTTATTCGAAAATTAAGAATATTAAATTTTAAAAAATCCTTATTTCTCAAATAATCAATTTTTCAACGTAATCATCTACTTAATAAAGGATTTCATTGAAAGCTTTCAATATCCGTATCCCTGTAAATTTCAGATTCATTTTATTAATAACTAGCCGCCTTTGCGACCAGCTGGTTCGCCTTGAGTAATGAGTTCCAAAATTTTCAATTAAGTCACATATTCATTAGCCTTGAAGTAATTCCAGGCATTGATTGGCCTGAAATTAAAAATGTTTTTTTTTTCGTGATGCTGCCAAAATAGTAAATGTTTTTTTAAAGAAAGTGAAAAAGGAAAAAAAGTATTGAATACATGATTTAGATGTTGCAAACGATTATAGAAACCTTGGCTTTGCATTTATTTTTTTAGAAACTATCAAATTTTAAAATGGAAAAAAAAATATTGAATTAATGATACAGATATTACAAACGATTATAGAAATATGCCATTAAATCGGGATTTCAATGCATATCGGGATTTCAATGCAAGTTATGCATTAAAACACAGATATCATTAGAAGGCCAATTTTTTAATCTTTAAATTGATGTTAAAATTATGTTTGTCCAATAATATTTTCGGAAGTTATAGCGGAAAAAAAATCGAAATTTCGTTTAAATTTTAATTCATTCAAATTCTAATTAAAAATTCGAAAAAAGGGCTGCGAGGTGCACATTCCCAACCACCAAAGTATACATGTACCAAATTTGGTAGCTGTAGGTCCAACGGTCTGACCTATAGAGTGCCAACAAACACACACACACACACACACACACACACACATTGAGCTTTATTATAAGTATAGATGAAAGACATTCTAAAGCATTTTAAAATTTAAAGCCAAGAGAATTCAGGATTTGGAGATAAATTTGAAACTTGCAGGGATAGTAAAAGAACAAATCTTGAGCTTTTGAAACATTTTTTGACTAATCAAACAATAAAGAGGGGAAAAAAGCACGAACATTCGAGAATTTCCATTCTCTCTCTTATATGAGAAATGATGCAACCAGAGAAACGATCTTATATATTTCAAACAAGTAACATCTTTTAAATTCCATCTGATTTTCCGACATCATTTCTATATATATCTTATATTATTCATGATCGAATACCGCGTCAGTGATCTCAGAGCTTGGAGACCATTTGGCGACAGATTTGACAACTTTGGCGACCAAATAGAAATGACTGGAAAAATTTAGTTATTTCAATTTGAAAGAAAAAAACTGTACTAATATCAAGCGTTATAAACTACAAGTTTAAAAAATGTATTTGAACTTGAGTGGATGAATAAAAAGAATTTTCTTAACGATTGAAAATTTGAACGAGATTTTATATATATAGGGAGAGTGTGCCAGAATTAAAAGAAGAATTTGCAACTACAGAAACCCGATAAAACACGGTATCAGTAATACCTAAATCGGAATATTATTCAATGTGCCAAATTATATTATCCATAGATTATACGTACTGAAATACCCAATTGCCACGATGCTGTAAAAGATTTTGACAACATGAGATCGGATGTGCAAAAGTTTTTGAGGGCCTTCCAAGAATTTTTTGAAACTTATATTATTATTTATTTGATCTCTAATGTTTATTTTTCCTTATTTTTAAAAATCATACCACTTATAGTTGTCAAAATGTAATGTAATATTTATTATATATTACACTATGTAGTTAGTTCTTCATAATATATATAAAATAGATTTTTAAAAGGATATCTTTTCTGCCCTTTATTCATTTATTTTAAAGAATTTTTTTCTTTTTTTTGGAAATATAAAAAAATAAAAGGACCGATTTCTTTCGGTCGTTGCACTTATTTAGAATAAAATACTCACATTTGATCGCAAACAGAAACCCTATTATCCCTAACATTCATTGACGTTTATTTTATTTATTAAAGCAAAAGAGAGATATCTAAATTGGAAATGAACTCAGGAATAGGACTTATGGGCTATTTTGAATTTGGAGGTAATGGAGCTATTAAGGGAAAATTCAAGTTCGAATAAACATTTTTTGGAATCGAATATTTTATTTGTAACTAGCTGATAACTTGCTGCCGCCGAAAAAGTATCAATCAATAATTTGGGAATGGTTTATCAAAATAGGATGAACGGTACGACAGTATACAAAATACGAACAAATATCCTTTTTTATATATTAGATTTCAGTATTGTAAAACGTGTTCTTTTAGAATGGTTATGTCACTTGTTATTGCATTAAATAATATCTTTTTTAGTTCTAATATTAAGGCTTTAATTTGTTATTTACTAGCTGGTACCCAGCGTGTCGCTGCCACCGAAAAACATATTAAGCGCAATCAATCAATAATTTCGCTATGTTGTCTCCAAATAGGATGAATGGTGCGACAGAAAATACGAACAAACAAATATTCTCTTTTATATATTAGATTTATCTATTCTTTTAGAATTATAAAATGTGGTGTTTTTTCGGAATGGTAATGAAAGAAACTATTGTATATCGGGACTCTTTTAATACTCGTTCGGAATTCTCAAATTTAAATTTTAGAAAATGCGATTAAAATAGTTTCTTCTAAAATTGATTAAACATAGAAAATATGTTTTGATTATAAAATCATTAATGTAGTTGAAAAGATAATTTTTGAAAACTAAGACGATGCCAAATTATTTGTACTACAATATTTTTGATATTTACTGCGAAAAATGCTATAATTTAATTAAAATTTAAAAAAAACCCAGGGTTGGTCTTCCCAAAACTTTCTCGCATAATCTGTATTAAAGTTGTTACCTCTGAAAATGACTTGCAAGTCATTTGCGTACTATAGCTACAAAATATTAATCTTTAACTTGAATTTATCATTTCTACAGAGTGTATTGTCCCTTCGGCGAGTTATTTTGAGATCAATAATTGGTAAAGAGATGTGGTTGCGATTCGAAACTTTTTAAAATTTTGGATAAATGTATTTTGCCTAGAACCATCCCTTTGATGTCAGCAATAAGCTGACCAAGTTTCATCGCAATCGGGTGAACGGTTTAGGAAGACATACAATCAAACATCCATCTTTATTTATATAGATGCAGGTTGATGAAGCATTATAAAAATATTCCGCTGAGAAATTTATAAAATAAGAGTCATTTGGGAGAGTTTAAGAAATGTCATTAAACTCTTATCTAATGGAGATAGAAAGTAATTTTTAAAGTTTAGATCGGACCCATTTCATTTCAAATATTTTTTGTTCTATCGAATGAACGGTGAAAGAAAACCACAGATGGCATTTCAAACACAACTAAACAAAAAGTATATGACGGTATCGTATATATAACCATAATATATGACGGTATCGTAAATTCTGTACATCACAAAAATAATAAACCAGCATAAACATATTTTGAAACGGCAGTAAAAGAAGTAATGACAATAGGATTGATTGATTGATTATAAAATGATGATTACAAAAAACATCAGCGAAAATATTTACGTATACGGAAATAGATATTGAAAAACATCAAAATACTATAATATCACTTTCTTACTTAAACTCTGAAGAACATGTGGAAATATTTTTCTTGTAAGACATTATGTGATCAAATGTATCCGGACACTTTCGGATTTTTTTTTTAAAATTTCTTCTGAAAGGCTGGACGAATTGTCTTTGAACTTGAGTCAGGAAAAAAAATATATATATATATGCTTGAACTCACGTTTTACCTTCAAGTTTCGGTCAAAAGAGCATTTAGGGAAACGACCAGAAATTGATGTAAAACAAGAAAAACAATGATTGACTCGCCATTTCCCAAAGAGAAGATAGTGATTTAAACTTTTAACCATGGTTTTAGTATTGGGTGCATAAATATGACTTTGCTCTATTATAAGTTTAACAAACACTAGATTTACGGATGTTGAATATGATTACCTATTTTTACTGAAGTGAGCCAATTTGACGCATACAAGAAAAAAGTTTTTTGCAAAGAAAATAATTCCAAATCACCTTAAATGAAATGTTTCTTATCAAAAAATTCACGGAAAGCCTTTTTTACATATAAACTCTGTTTTTGAAACACATTTTCCGCAAACATTTCTATTACATTGAGCACAGTGGTTTGTACATCTGTTTCATTTGCATGATTGTTGACAATTCTTCCGTGCGTCAGTAGATGTCATTGGAATGGAAGTGTTCTCGACTTCTTAGCTCTTCAGCCAATTGGAAAATAAAATTTTTTCGTGAAATATTTACTTGAGTCATCTCTCTATACAGAATTCAAGCATTGATAGCTGCTAAATCTAAAATGTAGAAAACTTGTCAAGGCCATCTGCGTGAACTTGCTTTGAACCATTCTATGAGTTTAATTGGCTCACAACCGTGAAAATAGGTCTACCACATTCGATAGAGCGAAATGAAGGGGAAGAGGAATGAACATATATTTCATTGCTTAACTAAAAACCAACGGATGTTTTAAAAAAGTATTACTAAAGTTTTATTTAGTGATCAAATTTTTAATGAGTCAAATTGGCTCGGTCCGTAATTCTAGTGTAAAAAAAAGATTCTTGTTTGCTATGAAATTAAGACTGATTTATTCAAAATATTACCGATTCTAAAATAAATGCTAGATTTTCTATAATTCCTAATTAAAGAAGACAGTTTAAATTTCAAATGATATTTCCAAAATTATTATTATTATTTGCGGCAGCAACGCGCCGAGTACCAGCAAATTTTTTTTTTATAATTATGAACCACAGAACTCGCACATGGAGACGGGGAAACTTCTCTTACACAATAATTGTGAACTTTTTCAATATTTTCCTAACTTAACATCTCTATTTGCACGTCCTCAAATCTTATTTGAAACCTATTTTTTCACGTTCTTAGATTCTTCAATCTCATCGGTTATAAAAGGACTATTAAGATTCCTATGAAGTTTGCATTTGACTTGGAAAAAGACAGATACTGGATTGATTCTCTGTGTGTATGGGAGGGTCAAATTTAAACATAAATGCAGAATTCTTATTTACATACTAGCTGGTACCAGGCGCATTTCTGCCTCAGAAGAAATCATTTTGGATATATCGTTTGGAATTTAAAATAAATGTCTTGTTTCATTAGGGATGATAGAAAGAATATTTTTCTTATCGGAAATGAATACATTCATTGAAATGGAGGGAAATGTAAAGGAGAAGCGTGAATAATATTCATTCTATTTTTTAACTTAATTATTCAAACTTCACTTAACTTTTTTAATTAAATTATTTAGGGTGTGTAGTATTTTTTTTTTTTATTTTCCATCTTCAGCAGAAACAAATAAATGCAAGTAATAAGTATTCAAAGTTTCATCACGATCGGACGAGCAAAGCGGCACCGCAGAAGAGAAACATTTATCCATTTTTATTTATTTAGATAAATGTATTCATTCAAGTAAAAAAAGAATATATATAATATTAACACCATTACTAGTTCACAGTGGATTTTAAAAAATTCACTCTATTTGTAATCTATAGAAATTAAGTTTTTAATTCAATTGATATTTCCCTAACCTTGGCCAGTGAATCATCGAGAGTAGATCTTAAGAAAGAAAATTTGGAATTAATTTTTAAAAGAATCGACGTTTTGCAGTAAGTTTATATGTAAAACATTCTGCACAAATACATGTGGAAAATTCATGCTGTTTGAAACTATGTGAAACCCTGGAGAAAATTCATGCTAGGCTCGAAAAATTCATGTTAGTAAATTTATCTGGAAATGTTTAGTGAATATATCTGAGAAACTGATGCACAAACGAATCTGTTTCTATAATACAACCATAAATAGATATGAAATTTTTTATGATTACCAAAACGCGTCTTTATTTTTGACGTTTGGACTTTAAAAAAAAGATTTTTTAGAATGAAACAAAACATTTTAATCTAAACAAAAGAGCCGTACAAATGACTTAGAAAATTTGAAGAACAAGGAAAGCCTCTAAACTTCATTAAAGTTCTGATATGAAATGGATTTAAATTACCGAGAAAGAGAAATACATATTTATTTCATTCACCAAGGAAAAAAAAACAATTTTTAAAATAACTATCTCGTTTAATTAAGAATTATAAAAAGAATATTTATTTTCGTATTGGAAATGAATACATTCATTGAAATGGAGTGATACATAATGGAGAAGCGTAAATAATATTAAATCTCCTTTTTAAAACTTTATTATTCCAGACTTTAAGGTTGGCAATATTTTTTTGTTTTTCCATCTTCAGCAGAAACAAATAAGTGCAAGTAATAAGTATTCAAAGTTTCATCGCAATCGGATGAGCGGTACGGCAGTGCATAAGACATTCATTTTTATTCATATAGATCAATATAATCATTCAAGTAAGATAAGGATAGATTATGTATGTAATAATAATAATAATATACGATTCGACATCACGTGTCTTTTATCATGCAAACCTGAATTAATAAATTATATTAAAAAAACAATCGGTGCAGGAAGCAACAGGACTTATGTTTTCAGGAACATTTCTTTTAATAATCACATTCACACACGAACAAAGACATAACAAAATATCCACGCGCGCAGCTTAACGGTATAGTATCACATCTCATTCTGATTACATCGCAATGCATTATGGGATGGGATGGCATATGGAATAGCCTATCAGGCATCGCCATCTAGTATCAAAAAGGATAACAGTTATGTAACTGCTACAAGCAAAATATTTTTCAAACTATCAGATTTTGTGCCTCGTGCTCGCTAGGAAAATATGAAGCAAGGGTCTCTTAGAATTCTGAAGAGATTATTTTTCGAGGTAAAATTTGTATAATTGACATTCACAGACTATTATTCCTGAGAAATATAATTGGAACCACTTAGCATACAATAAGGTGTCTGATCGAATTATTGAATTTTTAATCTGCAATTAAGTGAAAAGAATTAAAATAGTAAATATTCCAATGAAGAAGCTATTAAATTCGTCATTTGATTAGGAAGTTAAGTAAATTTGTATGTCAAGTGGTTGATCGTAATTATTTTGCTAGAAATTAGCTACTATAAAATTGCCACTACTTTTGTAGAAACTACCATTGGACTATCCATATTTTCTCAAACACAAAGACAAATTTGAAAAAAAAAATCCATTTTAACATGGCAAATCTGTTTCTGCAACATATATTGTTTTCATGCATCTAGATGCTGTAACATCATGGGTTTGTAAACCCATCTGTGACACTTCAGATTTGTTGCGTCATATTAATCAGATTCTCGCTTCCTTAGTGGTTTCAGTAATGATGGGGGATTGTGTTACCTTCATTTCATGATGAGTTTTACCGCATAAGCGAAGAGAAGCATGGGTTGCTAATAATAGGGACTATTTTGCGTTCACCACGTTTCCTGTTTAATTGTGCAAGCCCATCATTCGTTTCACTCTACACCTTGATGCCAGCCGAGTGATTACATACCTGTTACTATTTTTAATTCCTTAATGATTAACATTTTTGTTCTCAAAAATATTTTGTCTACTGCTTGCAACTAAACGTCAGATTTACGGAAAAATGTAATATTTATATAAATAAAAATGAATGTATGTCTCTTATGCGCGGCCGTACCACTCATCCGACTGCGAGGAATACTTGTTTCTTGCACTTACGGGATGGATATACGCAGA
>JAPMOQ010043401.1:1560363-1578617 GCA_026543055.1 Argiope trifasciata | reverse complement strand
ATACGCAGAATAAAATTATGTCAACTATATAAATAAAAATGAATGTTGGTCTGTATGCTGTGCCACACCGCTCATCCGATTGCAATGTAACTTATTACTTGCACTTATTTGTCCTGCTGAAGATAGGATATATATATATTGCCGACCCTAAAGTTTGGAATAATAAAGTTTAAAAAAATAGAAATATTTTTTATTCTTCTCATTTAAATAAAACGCAATTTCAATTGATGTTTTAATTTCCGATACAAAAATAAATATTATTTTTCCTATCATTTCTAATGAAAAAAGACAGTTATTTTAAATTTCAAACGATATTTCCAAAATGATTTCTTCGGCGGCAGCAACACGCCGGGTACCAGCTAGATAGACATGCAGATAGATAGATAGATATAGATAACCAAAAACTTTTGAAATTTAAAATTTAAATACCCTTGTAAAAAAGAACGATCTTAAAATGCTACAAAAATCTATAAAAATTTAAAAATATCTAAATTGCGTATAATAATTATTTATAGTAGTACATATATAAAAATTATGAAGTATATATATATAAAATTATTCGTAAATAATTTCCTAAACTTATTTTTATCTTCTTGTCATCTGGAACAGCGTAACTCTTGATGAACATAAAAACGGAACATTCAGCCCTCAATTATATCATTTACGTGGCTGCCATCTATTGACGACAAATTGAAACAAAAGCGGTAAATTAGATTATTACGAGATTCATATATTTTTATTACAAAATTATTCGTAAATAATTTTCTAAACTTATTTTTATTTCCTTATCATCGGGAGCTGAGTAACTCTCGATGAACATGATAGTAGAACATTCAGAGCTCAATTATATCATTTACGTTGTTGCCATCTATTGGCAAGAAATTGAAACAAAAGTGTTCAATTATATTATGAAAAGATTCAAATATTTATGTAAAACAGAACTTTTTGAAATAGTTTTTAAAAAGGGGCTCAAAATGGAATAGTGAATAAAATTTTATTAGATGTCTTTTAATAACAAAAATCTGTATTTCTATTTTTTTTTAAATCATAAAAAGGAATTTTTTAATGTTATCGATGTTATTTAAATGTGGTTTGACAGCTTTAATAATATTTTTAAGTCTTTTAATAATATTTAATTAAGAAATTGAAATGAACTTTTTATTATTAAAGCATGGATTCCATTTCGAAACAATAAAAAGATTGTTTTCAGTTGTAACTGGGGCAAAAAGAATTCAGGTTCAATGAAACGTAACTCTTTACAAAAATGTTAAAACTCGATCATTTCATACACGAACTCACTTTTGAGTACATTACATTTTTCTGACTTTTTTTCTTTCACCTTCGAAATTTAGAATTCACTAGCTGGTACTCAGCTCGTTACTGCCGCAGAAGAAATGATCTTTGAAACATGGTTTGGGATTGAAAAGAGCTATCTTGTTTGATAGGAAGAATGATATTTATTCTCTTGTCGGCGATGAAAACATTCATTCAAATTGAAGGATGTATAAAGGAAAAGCATAGATAGTAATTATTCTATTTTTATTATGCTTTTCTACACACAAATATCCATCATTATCAAATTATTCACTAGATGACAGCACAAACAGCGAAATTTTTATTTTTCATTTTTTTTTTTTTTTTTTTTTTTTGCGGCTGAGGTAATTATATAGACCACTTATTGCAATGGAAAAAATTTTCAGATCAAGATTCTTAAAAACTCGAGACATTATTCGTTTATAAATGTGTGTGTTAGCTTGTAAAGATAATTATACACCGAAGAGCCATTGCATTATGACCACCCTCCATCTATGAGAATGGGCTTGCCCAGGAGCAGAACCACTGCGCGTGCGTGGTTGATATTGGAGTATATAAAACGGGTATGCAGTGTCTTTCTAAACATAGTGCGATTAGCGACATAATGGGAAAAGCAGCGGATTTATCAGACTTTTATCAAAGTCAAATCGTTATGGCTCGGTGACTTGGAACATCAATATCAGAAACGGCGCGTTTAGTGGGCTGTTCACGTGCAGTTGTTGTGAGCACATATCAAAGGTGGTGCAGGGATGGTGAAATGGCAAGTCGCCGGCCAAAAGTGTGTCGTCCACGGCGCATTGATTCCAGAGGAGAGCAGAGATTGCTACGCATTGTTCGCAGTGACCGAAGGGCTACAACAGCCGAAATCCCCACCAGCTACAACAGTGGTGACCCAGGCAATGTTTCTCAACACACTGTGCAGCGTACATTGTTGCGTATGGGCCTACGCTGCCGGAGGCCGAAGCATGTTCCTGCACTAACGGAACGTAATCGCCAGATGCGTCTGCTATGGGCCAAGAAACATCGGAATTGGACACCAGAGGAATGGAAGAAGGTTGCATGGTCCGACGAATCACGTTTTCTGGTCCATCACTTCGACAGGCGTGTGAGAATACGCCGATTTCCAAATGAACCCCTTGCTCCCGAATGCGCAGTTGGACGGAGACAAGCCGGTGTGGGGGTATTATGGTGTGGGCAATGTTTTCATGGAGCACATTAGGACCCATAATCCCCATAGAACAATTCTTGACATCTGGAAGTTACGTGAACATGGTTGCAGACCAGGTTCACCCATTCATGGCAACAGTGTATCCTGCGGGGGATGGCGTGTACCAACAGGATAATGCACCATGTCATAAGGGTGGAATCGTCACGGATTGGTTCGAGGAACATTCCAGTGACTTTCAAGTCATGTCTTGGCGCCCAAACTCACCTGACATTAATCCAATAGAGAATTTGTGGTCCTACTTGGAAAACCAAATTCGTGCTGCCAAGCTACTCCCTCGCAATATGAGGGAACTGCAGGACCAGTTGGTGTGCGCTTGGTACCAGATACCTCAGGCTACCTATCAGCACCTTGTGGAATCAATGCCACGGCGGGTGCCAGCAGTTTTGAGGGCTAAAGTGGGTCCTACATGTTATTAGCAGGGTGGTCATAATGTAATGGCTCTTCGGTGTAGATTTGATAGGATTATTACTAGTATATATATATATAAGGAGTTTTAAGTCTCGATGACAGAGCAAAAAAAAAAAAAAAAATCGTAGAATAAGTGTCTCCTTAAGACAAACAACTTTTGCGTTTAATGCTTTTCGATAGCTGCATTTGTCTAGAATCAGGACATAAAAAGTGATTTTTAGTGAAAAGTGAAGCGGACTAAATTTTAATTGCTTAAAGAAAACCAATTAAATAACAAATAAAGAAGCAGAAAGATTTATTGGCAATTTTACCTAAAAATGAGTAGCATTAAATATTTTTAGAAATTGCGTAAGATTTAGTTTTTTTTAATGTATTTATTGTAATCTTTATCTTTGATATGACAATCTAATTGTCAATCAAATATTGTCAATATCTAATTGTCAATCAAATATTGTCAATATCTAATTGTCAATCACTAATTGACAATATGTCTTGACCAAATTATTTTTGAGGATTTTTTTTTCATGACAATATACATAAAAGGGAAAATTTCTTTAAATTTTCAGAACTAAATACTTGAAATTCGGCAGATGTTGGCTTTCTGTAAAATAAGGTCTTTAGCTATATTAAACATTATCAGAAATATTTAACATTTTGCTATTCAAAAGAATGTCTTAAGATTAGTGATTGTTTTGCTGCTAAGTTGAATATTTCAAAAATTCGCCAAAAATCCATTATCTTGGAGGATTACAAGATAAGGTAACAAAAGGCTTTTATGGTTGCAATGAAAAATTGACTTTGGTGAAAAATCAACCCTCATATTTCAAGTAGGGCAAAAAATACTAACGATCAAATTTTTTGTGTGTGTGATCAACTCATTTGCTAAACAGAAATTAATTACTTTTTCAAGACGTTACCAGCAAACTGCTCTTCAGATTTCAAAGTATATTTTATAATATTTTTTGCATGTTGAATAAATTACAGTGTAATTTTGTATGCTCTTGCGCAATAAAACATCCTTATAAGGCCTTCAACAGTCAATTTTGGCTATTGAATTGCCCTTTTTAAAGGATCTATAACTGTGTCATATTTTTATATTACTTATAATAGGTACGTTTATTTCAAAGTCAAATTTAGTAACAATTGCAATATTTTAAAAGTTAATTTTCAGGGCTTTAGAGTAAATTTACAGTTGGTATTGTTTAAAATTTATATTTTCGATTGCCTTTAAAAGTGTACTTTTGCTATTAAAATGCAGTTTTTAAAGGATATATAAGGGCGTCATATATTCTTTTTTATTTTACTTATAATAGCTACGTTCATCTCACAGTCAAATTTAGTAACATTTGCAGTAAATTAACAGTCAGTTTTCAGGGCATTAGATTAAATTACATTTGATATTATTAAAATTTATATTTTCGATTCAGGGTATCTTAGTGAACAATGGAATAGTTAAGAATGTTTTTAGCCCAGTCATGAGGTCTATCTTTTAACAAATGGTTAAATTTGTTTCATATTTCAAAAAAATCAGCATGTTAATGATTTGTTTTATTAATAATTTTATGATGGTAGCTTTCATTTTTTTTATTTAATAATATTCTTGTATAATTAAATGTGAGTATTGTTTAATGATTTCCATACTTAGACAAAAGTGCTTAGTTATTAGGGAAGTTTCGAAGGAAGTAATAAGCTGAACTAAATATAGCAATTTAATGGATATTTTACAGGGCCTGTCGGGGTGAATAAAATGTATCCAGTTAAAGGTATCCAACATAAAATACATTATACTTTAACTTATTTAATGATTCACTTTAATGCATGCACACATTGTACATCTAATATTTTATTATCCATAGAATTTTATTATACCATTTCTATTTATTTGACAGCTGTACAAATAGCTTTTTCAATGAACCTCCGGATTTCTCCCAATTATCCCAGCTGTCTCTGGAGCAGTGCTTTTTTTTTCTTTCACTCATTGCCCATTCTATTTCACTCATTGCCCAATCTTCCCATTTTATTTTGCATATATATTCAATTATTAACTGCAAAATGCTTCATTTCAGCTGTACAGGCATTTGTTTTCGAATACGCGATTTCTTATCGTTTGTTTTCATAGTCATGCTGAATTTGGTATAAAAACGAGCTGGAACCCGGCAGCCGAGAAAAATGAAATTAAGGGCAATCAATCATTTGGCAACGGTGTATCAAAATAGGATGAACGGTACGACACTATAGAAAATACGAACAAACATATATCCCCTTTTATACATTAGATTTGTTTATTCTTTTAGAAACTGGGTGTTCTTTCAGAATGATAATGAAAGAAACGATTTATTGTATCAGTTGATTCGTTTAATATTCATTCAGAATTCTAGAGTTTAAATTTAGAAAATGTGATTCAAATGTTTTCTTTTCTGGATTAAACATGGAAAATATATTTATACCATAAAATCTTTCATATAGTTGAAAAGATAATTTTTGAAAATTAGGATGGCGCAAAACTATTAGTACTACAATAGTTTTGCTAGTTACGGAGAAAAAGGTTAATATTTAATTAAAATTTAAAAACTCCAGGGTTGGTCATCCAAAATTTTTCTCTCATAATCTGCAATAAAGTTGTTACCTCTGAGAATGACTTGCATGGCATTTGTTTACAATACTACAAAATATTAACCTTTCATTTGGATTTAATACTTCCACTGAATCTATAGTCTCCTCGGAACCCTTGGTAAATAAATGCGATCAAGATTCGATTTTTTTTAAATTAGATAATTGTGCTATTCCTATAATCCTCCCGTAGGTGTAAACAATAAGCTGACCAAGTGTCATCGGAATCGGATGAACAGCTTAGGACGGTATCAGATACATGCAGACAAACCTTCATTTTTCTTTATATAGATATGCAAACATTTTAAATTCTAGTTTTGGAATTTAATGTTGACCTGATTCTTTTTTCATGAATTCCGTAAACAAAATCAACTAAGAGAAAAACTTTTCATTTTTTTTGTATTTTCAACCGTTAGATGGCAGCACGAATTTTATTTTTGGACTTCGTAAATGGATTTCAAATGAATATCTATTCTAGGCCTAAAAAAGTTTATTTTTGGCAGCAATATTCCTTACCCGAAATTCATCTGTTATTCCACACTTTATCACTCACCGGAGATCACTGCGCTATATATGAAACCTAAGTGTATGAGTAGCTTTGAAATTTGTTTACTTACTGCAGAAGTAGGTGATTTTATGTTTTTTGTTATAATATTTTATGACTAATTGGTTTGGTTTTCAACTTGGTTAGTATTTCGGCTAGTTTTATGAAGTCTGTATTCACATTTGAAAATAGTATTGAAACTTCTCCAGTAAGAAAACAAATGATTTTTCGTCATATAATATATTCGCTGGAACCCGGCGTGTTGTTGACTCAGAAGAAATAACTGGAAATATTGCTTGTAATTTGATAGAGTTATTTTGTTTGATTAAGAAGGATATTTTCTTGTCGGCCAGTTCATTGAAATGGAAGGATATATAAAAGAGAAGCAGAAAGAGTATTTTTATTATTCGATTCTATAAACAAATATTCATTTTTAGGTATTAGATTTGTGTATTCTTTTAGAATTGTAAAACGTGGTGTTCTTTCAGAATGGCAAAGAAAAACTATTTATTATACCTCTTGATTCGTTTCATATTCGTTCAAAATTCTCAGATTTAATTTTAGAAAATGTGATCAAAATATTTTCTTTTAAAATGGATTAAACATAAAAAAAAACATTTATACTAAAAAATTGTTAATACAGTTGAAGCGGTATTTTTTTTTTTTTTGTTTAATTAAGACGGTACAAAATTATTTGTACTACAACTTTGGTGGTTACTGTAAGAAACGCTGAAATTTAATTAAAATTTAAAACCGTCAGGGTTGGTCTGGCCAAAACTTTTTCGCATAATCCAATAAAGTTGTTACCTCTGAGAATGATTTGCATGTCGTTTGCGTACTATGCTGCAAAATATCAACCTTTCATTTGGATTTAGCATTCCTACAGAATCTATTGTCTCCTCGGTGAATTATTTGGAGATTAATAATTGGGAAATAATTGCAGGTGTGGTTAATTTTTTTTTTTGTAGATAATTGTACTGTTCCAATAACCATCCCGTAGGTGTAAACAATAAGCTGACCAAGTTTCTTCGCAATCGGAAGAACGGTTTAGAAAGGCATAAGACAAACATTCATTTTTATTCATATGGATTATTTTGCATTATGGAATTGCATTTGTATTTTGTATAAGTATCAGATTTTGTATTGAAAAAAAATTCTTAAATTTATATCAAGCGTCGCTATTTTAACGAAATAAAAATTGAATTAAATATATCGATTAAGGGATAGTTTTCGGATAAAATTTAGATAAAACTGAAATGTTTCATATAGAGCCTCCTTTGTTGTTGTTCCTAATAGCACTTGTCATTGGCAAGCCCGCTGACTAAAGAGCCATTGCGATTTAATCCGAACTTTTTCTGCGCCTCTTTTTTTCAGTAGCTCCATCTAGAGCCAAGAGTACGACTTCGATATTCTCACGTCACAACCCTTTTTACGGGGCGGATTCCATTCACTCATCCACAGATCCTAATTTAGATCTGGATCAAAACGATCCCCACTGAACCATGGAGTGACCAAGACATATTCGTACGTGCACCAACCACACACGAGGGTCTTCGGCCGGCGAGGTTCGAACTTGCAACCCAAGGGACGACCTACCAACCAGGCTACCCTGGACTATCTATTACCAGCAACTGTGTTGGCGTGGAAATTTTGATGTACGAAAAACTATCAAATAATGACAAATAAAAAATTAAACGTGACTTACAAGCGATACATTTCAAAGTATAAGCACGGACGAAAATTGTATAATATAAATACAATTTAATAAAAACCCTCACAACTAACGTGAAAACAATTTATTTACATTGTACACCCAAAATGGAATAAAACAGCAAATCAAGTCCGGACAAATCTATTTTATTTATAGTTTATAGTTTTTCTTTGCCATTCTGAAAGAACATTATTGATCGAGATGGAGATAGCTACAACAGTATTATACACCATTTTTAAACTTTTCATTTAAACGAAAACGCTGTCGTCAACAATTACGCAAGAATTTTCAACACCGTTTGGCGTAACGCACATGTGTGGCTTCCGACACCAATTGGGGTAAGGCAATGCAGATTAGAAATTTTTTATTTCCTTTATTCTGTTTTCATTTAAAAATGAATGAATGAGATCGATTCATTAACATCTGAATTTAAACACATCAGACTCTAAAAAAAATAAACAGAATCGTTTAAAATAATCGGTCGAAATTCTCATTTCTGTTGCAGAAAAAACTGGAGCCTTACTTATCTTTGGAGCTTTTTGGCCCGAAAGTTAGTTTTTAATGAATAAAACATGAAGCACACGATGAACCGGCAGAAAAAGTAACCTATGTTCTATTTTTATTACAATCAAAATAGAACATAGGCTCGATTTTCAATCTTTGTCATCCCATTCCATTCTGGCGTGATGGTTGTTCGGAAAGTAATTTCGTTTTTTCCTGACAAAGGATTTAATTGCATTTTTCGCACCCAATTTCATACTTAAACCGCAAAATCATTTTATGTTTTAAGAGCTGATATAGCAAGGCTTGAGTGTGAAAAAGTGCAGCTGATTCTTCACAGTAGTTTTTGGATGGTGCCCTTTTAAATATGGAGAGCAATAAATAGCATTTTCGTCATTTTTTTCTTTTTTGCTATAAAAGGTAAAAATGCTGTTGTAGTGATTGGATTTTCGAAGCGTTAACAAAATAAATGTTCATAGATGGCGCTAGGCAACTAGCGCGAGTGTAATGGAAAGAGTGAGATTATTCGAGGGTTAGCTCTTAGCGAGGGAGTTACTGCGCAGAGTAACTCCAACGAATCTGGAATAAAATAGTTAAGTTTTTCTATTTGACTATTTTTTTTTAAGCACTCACGAACCAGCCACGACAGCTGTTCAAGCCAGAAATAAATTAGCCAATATGTGTGGAGAAGATGTGTTAACAGTACATCAGTACCAAAACTGATTTGCAAAATTTTTCCTTCAAATGAGGAGGCCAAAAACCACCTCGATCAGTTTTTTTTTACAGCAAAGACCAAAACTTTTATGAGCGTGTAATCATGTTACTACCAAAAATATGGCAAAAGGTATTAGACCAGAATGGCAATTTTATAATTTAATAAATAATTTATTCATTAAACGAAAATTTCTTTTCATTTTGACAAAAAAATATGAAATGACTTTCCGAACAACCCAATAGTAACAAACACCCATCCATCCAAACATTCACATTTATATATTAGTATAGATAAACCGAACTTCAAACCCTAGGGCTTGCCAAGATCTTGCCACCAGGCCAATTTATGAATCGAAAAACCTTTATTAACTTTTGCTTTCACAAAAATTGAAAGCCAATTCTCATTTTTCACAACTGTTAATAACGCATTAAATTTCTAAATATTTTTAATCTGTTTCAATTTGTAAAAATGGTTATTTTATTTATAAAGACATATACCACGCTTCTGGTACAAAACAGTGTTAATAGGTTTTTACGGAGTAGAATTTCAGTGTAAAAATTATAGATTCATTAAAAAAATGAATAAAATAATCTTCTGAAAATCTGTATACCTTTGCATCATGAAACGCGTCACGTTAAATTATATTTTATTATTCAGAATATCTCAGATTTTATTGAATTCGCTGAACGCATTTCATATTCGATGCTTTCGTTACAACATTACTGAAATGATATTTGCTTTCCGGAAGAAAAAAAAAAGCTTTTTTTTATTGTGTTGTGACCCAGACATGCACGTGAATAGACGTCCTTGAAAGTTCAAAATTTACTGGCAAGGCGCAACCAATAAAGAAACATTTTTACGACTTGATAAATGTCAATCGAAAAAAGCGTAAAAAATGTGACTGCAGAAATCTTTCGAGTTTGAAGTAGATTTCACCTTTTCATCTAAATAAACGAGAAACGAGTCAAGTTAAACAAAAGTGTTTAATATAAGTGAATCAAACTAAAGGAAAGATAATGGTCAAATCAAGATTCTAACGCCCTATCGGTGTCATCTGGTTGCTTCTTGCAAGTTGCTGTGATTTTTGAAGGGTATTTGTCCTTTTAAGGATACGTATTTTAGAGTTCGCTTCACTCAAAAATTATCCTTCATTTATGGACATGAATGCAGTGACGCAATATTGATGTTTAAGATGAATCAAAAACTTTTAATGGATCTCTTGAGCAATCTCTGTCGGTTTGCACACATGTACTAGAAAATCGAAAGTGTATATTTGTGGCATTTTTTCCCCAACAGATTGAAAGAAAAGTGAGGCTGAAATTTGACGCAGAGTCTCCCGCTCGAGAAAAGCAGAAGTGAGCCCCAAATTTGTCTTCTTACTTATGAGTGCGCCCGTGTGTGTGCGTTAGGGCACACCAGACTATATGATCTAGAGATACCGCACTTGTTATTTACATATTTACTTTGGAGTACGAAAAAGGTCAACGGAGTTTTTTTTTTTTTAATTTCAATTATTTAAAAATTAAGCTAACATTTGGAATTTTTCTGCGATGATTTCCAAAAATATTACAGCACAAAACTTTTTCAAATCCTCTTAAAAATTAAAAAATGTTCATTAATAATGTTTTTACCTATAAATTAAGCTTCTATTTTTAAAGAATTAAAAAAATACTGAAACTATATTTTCCAACAATTCATTTCTCAAAAATGAAAGTAGAATTTAATCTGCAAGAGCACGTTAAGAGTGTACCAGTGCTTTTGCCATCACTTTGTCAAAAACACAAACGGAATTATTAAATTAACTCTTACTGCTAATTAAACCGAGGAAATGGTGATGCTCAGCACGTGTTGAAATGGTAGCTTAATGTTATGGAATAAATATAAAATATGATATTTTCCACATCATTCCATAACAGCTTATTGAAAATCAAAGTGATATATAGAACAATGAACAAATAATCGTAAGGCTTCTATAATAACTGGTGTTAAGTGAAAGGTGAAAGTAATGAATATTTAGAAAGTTATCATGGAAATTTTAATATTAGTACTTGCTCATTGTACTTTAATATACATTACTAAATTATTTTTAATTGATAGATTTTGAATAAAAAGTGTTGATTCCGTTGTTAACATATTGAAAAAGGATATAAAAAGATTGTTTAATTGGAATTTCTGACCCAAAATTGATATAAAAGTAAATAAAGATACAGCCTCTGTAACTATCGGTTTAAAGTCGCTGACTTGTCCAGGACAAGTGCCATTAGAAACAACAACAAAAATATAACGATAAAAATAACTTCAATTGTTAAAAAAGTTGTTAATTTTTGTTTCTGTGTATCTGACGAAAAAATAATTTTGTTATACAAAATCATTATTAACATTGAAAGGACAGTGTTAGTAAATCATTAACACTGAAAGGAAATCACCTAACACTGAAAGGATATTTGTGTCGAATATTATAAAAATTCCTTTTTCATAGAATTTTTTAATGACAGGAACGCACTTGGCTATAATACAATCGAATGTATCGAATGGAATAAAGATGAAAAAATATTTGACGAAGTAAAAAAAAAGTTTTTTTTTTAAATATAGGAAAGTTAAAACGTTTTTAAGACTTTGTAGACATTTTGAAATGCAACAACTGATTCAGTTTATAGTTTGGAATTATATTGATCAATGATGTAACCCTACAATGAAGGACAAAAGTCATTGATGATATCAGACTACTTTCAAATGTTTTAAATATCTTTAAAAATATTAATATCACGTATTTCCAAAATTCTTTTGCTTAACTTTCCAATACTGCTTCTTGATAGATTCGAAATTTCTGACATCCGTCTTATACCATTTTTTTTTTTACCCTGCAAATAGAAAAGAAATACATTTGCATATTGCTTGTTTCCCCGGAATTAATCACTCGTTTGGTATCATTTAGTATATTATATCTATGGAATGTACTGTTATATGTCGAATGTATCATGAACTAATATATGATCATGAACTTATAAATAATATAGATTAAGATTTAAGTGCACTTTGTTCAGTTCATCTTCGCCAGATATGACGCTACAAAATGCCGTTTAAATCATTTCAAGTAATTTAGTAGAACTTGAAACTGCATAACGCACGAATAATAAAATCAGTTAATAAGAATGAGCAGAATGGATATTGGTTTTCTTTAATTTCATAGGACAGGATATGAAATTCATAACCACATCACCTAAAGATATTTCAAAACTAGTTGGTATCCAGCGCGTCGAAAAAAAATGTTAAGTGCAATCAATAATTTGGCAATGCTTTATCGAAATAGGATGAACGGCAAGACAGTATATAAAATACGAACAAACAAATATTCATTTTTATGTATTAGATTTGTATATTCTTTTAGAATTTCAAAATTTGGTGTTCTTTCAGAATGATAGAAACTATTAATTGTATCTCGTGATTCGTTTCATACTCATTCAGAATTCTCAAATTTCATTTTAGAAAATGGGATTAAAATAGTTTCTTTTAAAATGGATTAAACATTGAATATGATATACATATATATATATATATATATATATATATATATATATATATATATATACCATAAAATCGTTAACATAGTTGAAAAGATAATTTTTGAAAATTAAGATGGTGCAAAATTAGTTGTACTATAATATTTTTGCAAGTTACTGCGAAAAACGCTAACATTTAATTAAAATTTAAATCTTTCAGGTTTGGTATCCACAAAACATTCACGCATAGTCAGTAATAACGTTGTTACCTCTGAGAATGACTTGCATCACATTTGCGTACTACAATTACAAAATATTAACCTTTAACTTAATTTTAGAAAAGAAAATTTTGGTAAAAACTAAAACACTTGGATTTAACATTTCTACAGAATCTATCGTCTCCTCGGCGAGTTATTTGGAGATGAATCCTTGATAAATAGACACGATTGAGATTCGAATTTATTTTTTTATTTAATTTTAGATCATTGTACTATCCCCATAACCATCCCGTCGGTGTAAGCAATAAGCTGACCAAGTTTTATCGCCATCAGATGAATAGTTTAGGAAGGCAAAAGAGACAAACATTTTTACTTCTATTGATCAAAGGCACTAAAAACAATGTTTGTGATCGTTTTTGGCACCAAATGAGATTCAGCAGACAAATATGTTTGAAACTGCTCATTTTCTGCACACATCGTACATGAAACCTTGAAATCAGCGCTCCTGAATGGTCAGCGACCCCCCCTTTTTTGGAGTTTTCTTTTTATGTGCTTTTCTGATCGCATCTGCTGTTAGAATCCTCTCCAAAACATCTTTAAGGGCTTTTTTACTTCAATCAATAAAATGTTTTTATTTATGTGCCGCGGGTTCTAAGGACTCGTGATTGCCGTTACTCCATAAGAACTCATATATATTTTTTTAATTCCAAAGAACCTTTTTCTCGTATGTGAAGCATTGTAATAATTAAAAAGATTGAATTCAAAATTTTGGCGAATCACCACTCTTTCGATTTAACTGCGTTTGAAAAGCATATTTTGTAAAATATTTGTGTGTGGCGAAGACACTATATAAATAAAAATGAATGTTTGTGTCTGTATGTCTCTAATGCTTTCCGTTCATCCGATGGCGATGAAATTGGGTCAGCTTATTGTTTACATCTACGGGATGGCTATAGGCATAGTACAATGATCTAAAATAAAAAAATAAAAATTCGGATCTTAACTCCATCTATTTTCCAACGATTCGCAGAAGGGGTCACAATAAATTCAGTAGAAATGCTAAATCCAAGTGAAAGGTTAATATTGTATAGCTATTGAACACAAATGTCATGCAAGTTCATTCTCAAAGGTAACATCTTTATTACAGACTAGCAGCTTTTGGCGACCAGCTGTTTCACTATGAATAATAAGTTCTAAAATTTTGCATACCTTGCTCTCTTTATAACTTAACAGTCAAATATATTTAAATTTCAAACTTCGATAGTCACTTAACACCAGTTATTATAGAAGCCTTACGATTATTTGTTCATTGTTCTATATATCACTTTGATTTTCAATAAGCTGTTATGGAATGATGTGGAAAATATATTTTATATTTATTCCATAACATTAAGCTACCATTTCAACACGTGATGAGCATCAAATCAAAAATATATACTAGGTAGCTAGAGAATAAACTGATTTAGCCTAACATTTCTAATTCCCTTGCCAGTTATAATCTGCTTTGAATGATGACTGTATTCATCTAATCTGAAATTCGTCGTCCTCTTACTCGCATTTTGTTATTTTGTAAATAATTTTCCATGCGTTTTTCTTTTAGCCGGATAAAAAACCTTGAAATGGCAATCACCTCGGCACAACGCAAACTGCAAGACAACACTTTTAGAAACCATTTTGGCTGTAAGGAGTTGGTCGAAGAACTGGAATATTAGTCATGACCAACTGATAATGCGAAATTTAAAAAAGTGCGGTATCCTTACAGAGTGAACAAAACGATTTATCTCAGTTAATAAAGCCTTGACTGATTGCTACATAACATGAATTTATAGTACCACACAGTATTTCCAGTATTTCTAAATTTGAGAACTAATATTTTAAATCGAAATTAAAATCCTAGTTTTTCAGTTTTTATGTGCCTTTCTTGTAGACAGTAACTGCTGAAATACGATAAATAACCAATAATCAACTGGGGGTGCAATACTTAATAAAAGGAGATGCTTGTTGCATGATGTATCCAATGCAACACATTGGTAAAAAGTGAAATCTTCTGTATGCTGTGGGTAAAGCAACTAACCAAATAACCATACTGAGTTACATTACATTTTTTAATAATGTTTGGAACGAGAGGCTTGTAAGATTGAAATCTACGGGATAGAATTTGAACCAAGAACGCAGTTAATAGATCAAAGGGAATAATTAAAGATTAGCTACCTAAAGTGTAACTCAAATTTCATAACACGAAAAAAATAGTTTCAAATCTTTTATAATTCCGATGTTATTCACTGTGGGCCATCTCACCATTCCATCAAGATGGGCCATCTCACCATTCCATCAGGATTGGCCACCAGACCTCTGGAAACGCCTAAAATCCGGGATGCTTTGAAAACAATTGCTCTAACTACTCGGGCTAAGCAATGACTTCTTTGAAAACGTCTGACATTTTATATTTTTGACAAAATTCCAAGACGTATACAACTTCATTAAATCTACCTTATTCTACCATAATATTTTCTTTCTATATTAAAATAAAGTAGCCGCTGGATATATATTTTAATACTTAGGGAACACATTCTTAAACGTTACTTTTGTTTACAGATGTTTCCAATATTTCCAAGTCCTTTTTCGATTTTTTAGCCTTTGGGAATAAAATGCTGATAAAAATTTTAGAAATGAAGGATTCTTTAAAACTACTCTGCAAATTTAATTCCATGTTTTATTTTAATGTATTTTTAGTTATTTTTTTCTGAGGCAGCTACACAGATTTTCCACGTCATGAATAATAAATTTAAATAACTATTCTGTTTACCATTTTTTTCACATAAATCCCAATTTAGATTGTCCCATTGTCACATCTCTGAACAGTTTTTTTTTTGCCTTCGTGATGTTATTGCAGTGATAGGTACTATTACAACACGTGTTTAAACATAGCAACCTTAAGGTGGGTTCCCACGAGGGTTATTATTGTCCGCAATCGTTGCTATTGTCCCGGCATTGTCCTTGTGTGAACACTTGAGACAACGCGGGCAACGTTTCTCAGGACGGGACAATCATTTGCCATTGTTCCGTTGTAGTCACGTGATTTTCCAGAAGTAGGCGGGATCTTTTATTGAGAGCAATAATAAGTCTCATGTGAACCTATCTTTATTGAGATGCGAGTATAGGGTCAACCTCCCATTGTCTGTAACAAAGATAACTCAAAAACTCTTTAAGGTAGACAAATGAAATTTCATAAACTCATAAATTTCATATATTCTCACCAAATGTGTAGATTTCTATCAAATGGTGAGCAAAATCTATTTAGAGGTCTATAAGTCTGCCTGTTGGGCTTTTGATTACAAATTGATTAAATAATTACAAAATACAAATAGCTATGCAGATAAAATTTGGTACACAAATTTATCTAAAATGGCGATTTATATCAATATTTGCACAAATCTGTCGGTCCATGCTTTCAGAAACCTGTAAAAAAGTGATAGCTAGAAAACGCAATGACTTGAGTATATCAAATTGTGTGATTTTATGACTAAAAGTGTAGTTGTGAGTCAAATTTTTGTTTTAATCAGGTGGAAAAAATGCGTCTAAAATACACGTCCAGACTTTAGATATGATCAATCGGGTACCAGGACTGTCGCCAAACAACTCACCAAGAATAGCGCTATAGATTCAGTAAAGATGTTAAATTCACGTGAATGGTTAATATTTGTTAACTATAACATCCGAATTCTATCCAAGGCCTTCTCTGTAATAAAACTTTTATTAGAGGATATGAGAGAAAGTTTTAAAGAGACCACTCATACTGGGTTTTTTTAAAATTAATTTTAATCTATATAAATAAAAATGAACGTTTGTATGTCTCTTATGCGCTGCCATACCGCTCATCCGATTCCGATAAAACTTCGACAACTTATTACTTGAGGATACGGAATGGTTATAGGCATAGTAAAATTATCTCATGTATAATCTATACAAATAAAAATGAATGTTCGTCTGTTTGTCTGTTTCTTATGCGCAGTCTTACCGCTCATCGGATTGCGATAGAACTTCGACAGCATATTTCTTGCATTTACGCGAAGGTTATAGGCTTAATACAATCATTATACATACATACATACATACAAGTATAAAAAATATCAGATCGATTTACCGCATCGATTACGATGGATTAACCTCCAAATAACTCACCAAGGAGACAACAGATTCACTAAAGATGCTAAATTCAAACTAGAAGTTAATATTTCGTAGCTATTACATGTAAATGCTATGTAAGTCTTTCTCTGAGGAAACAGTTTTATTGGAGAATATGCGAGAAAGTTTAAGAGGAATCAATCCTATAAGTTTGAAATTTTAATTAAAAATTTAATAAAATTCTAGCTTTTTTACAGTAACTTCCTAAAATACTATAGTACACATAATTTCCCCCCCCCATCTTAGTTTAAAAAAATTGAGTTATAAATATAAAGAAGAAGCGTAAATAATAAATCTATTTTTTTTAAACTTTATTATTCAAGACTTAAGGGTTGGCATTATTTTTTTTACCATCTTCAGCAAAAACAAATATGTGCAAGAAATAAGTATTCAAAGTTTCATCACAATTCGATGAGCGAGCGGTACGGCACTGCATCAGAGACATACATTCATTTTTATTTCTATAGATAACAATTTTACTCTGCCTATAACCCTCCCGTAGATGCAAGTAATTAGTATTCAAAGCAATCGGATGAGTAGTACGACACGGCATAAGAGACATACAAACATTCAGTTTGATTTATGTAGATTCAGTTTTTTGTTTAAAAGGACCTCAAAAAAGGTTAAAAAATACGTCAAACTTTTGTGACGCATTTTTGCTTGTGATAAAATTAATTTTTAATTAGCTAATTAAAATTTTACCTAATATATTTTTGACTTAAAAAAGATTTTTCAGAAGTTTTTTTAAATGATAAAAATAATTAATTCGAACAAATTTAAGTACAAAATCAATTTCCTATATTTCTGCATTCTTTTATGAAAATTTAAATAAATGATTTTTATTTTCAAAAAAAGTTATACTGCGCAAAAGAACCAGCTGAAGCTGAAGAAATGAATAATTTATCATCTTTTCACCCCCATTTTTTTTCTTTCTTTTGTGGCAAAAGAAAAACTACTCTTTCTCCGTTATACCTTGTGATAAAGCAATTCTTCTTAGTACTTGAAGTGCAAAGGTTTTTTTTTTACCAGTTGCAAATTTTAAATGCACTTTATTATTGCCTTTCTTCAAAGTATGCGCAGAGAAATTCAAGCACTGCTCAAAGTGGACGATATTCTGCAGGAAGAATTACAAAAATCTTTTTGCTCCGGATAATGGACTCTAACTTAGGCTGACCCGATGTAAATTCTTTTTCATCTTTATTTATATTTCCTTATATTTTATGAATTTATACTTTAATTGTTTACTTATATTTTATTTATTCATTCATTCATTTATTTATTATTTACATTCTATTCTTCCATTTATTTATTATTTACATT
>JAPMOQ010043401.1:1539787-1559331 GCA_026543055.1 Argiope trifasciata | reverse complement strand
TCGAACATGAAACCCTCCGGTTTCGATGCTGAGGCCTTACCACCAGGTCACCACGGCCCTATAAAGAGAATTCATGCACAGTTTTTGTAATTCTTGTAGCAACAACTATTTAGATGGCACCATAAAATTCTGTAAAATTAATTTTGTAAATTTTTTTTTAAATTTCACTTCCAGTATTAATTCCTTATTAATCACGTACTTTTGCTGTTTAATATATACCATTATTTTTTAAATAACCTATCGTTTTTTATTTAACTCTGGTTGAAAAGAACCTTAACGGAAATAAAAAATCACTTTGGCTATGTATGTATATTTGTATGCTTCTCATCTCCTTCTAAACGACTCTGTCGATTTCAACCAAACTTTGATCCTTTATTCTTTAGGAGAAGAGACCGTCAACTTTTCAATGTGTAAAGACTATTTACGCATTGAATTAATTAGAAATCAACCGAAATCCTGCAGTTTTTCTGCGATAATTTCAAACTGTTTTACAAGAAATATTTTAATATCACATCAAAATTCAAAACTTGACCTTTTCAGTGATACTAAGTTTTTTTTCTACGTAACTGTTTCTTTAATTTTTATAAATTCTTTGAAAATTTAAGGCATAAGATTTTAAAATACAATAATACTAACTTTTGAAATTTCATTTTCATATGCTTCGGAATTTGTTTAAAGTAGTTATTTAACACATTAAAAGCTGGAGATCTTGACGAAAGTATGCTAGGAAACACGGCGACCACCCCGCCTCGTTTTTCGTCCTAAAGCGGGCGATATTTTGTGCAATCATAAACAAATTTAGATGGAAATCGTATTACTACGACTTCCGCCTTTCAGCTACAGCCGAGATAAATCGTAGTACGACGACTCGGGCCTTTAATGTGTTAAAAGTACCGTAAAAAACTGAGAGAAAGAGTCGCTTCATTAATTTTAATTCCAAGTAACATAGTGTGTATCAACCAATGACGTTATCAAAAAAACTAGAGAATAAAAGCGTCACATCAAATTATCAACTGTAGATCTCTGCACAATTGATATTTTAATGTGACGCCACGGAATGTTTTTATGTCAAATGTGCAGAAACCTAAGTAATTGTTAACCCAACATCTGAGTCTTAATTAAATATGTCACCTCCATATGATACTATAATTCAGAAAAGAAACATTTTGAATATATCATAAGGAAGAATTTTAAAATCATCTGCACAATTGTTTGTTTCATATTTCTGTAGTTTCCATATCACGAACATAAGCAACTAATTCAACCAAACCTTCCCTCAAGAAATGAAATGTATTCTTCTGCCTTCTATTCTTTCAATGAATTGAAGCATTCGATGCAGGATCACCATTTCGAATGGAGCTTCGTTCTTGCGCATATGAAGGCAGTAAGTCTATGTATGTAATCAACGAAGAGTCATTTCTTAATTCATCAGATGGGAAACGTTTCGTAACATCTCCACGTGGACTTTTCTCCTCTTGACATGTTGACCTTCCAGTAACCACACGCATAGCGATATTCCATTGTTGTGGTTTTCGTATGAAAGAACGATAAAAATTTCTGTCGTGTGCTTGTGTTTACAAACGCTCCAGTTCTGTAATAGATATTGTTCATATAAAACATAGCGTCCAGATTTTTGAGTGATGTATTTCTTCAATGGGCTTTTTTACGATAAAGGAGTTCCCCTGGAGTCTACTTCCAGAAAAGTCGCAAGAGCCCATTATCGGAATATTTCGAGTCACAATCTCTCAACAGACTCTTCTTTCCTAACTTCGAGAAATTGGACAGGAAAGGATTCAATTAGAACGCTTTATCGCTACGTAAGGATTTAACGCGCAACAAAAACATTCATTGCGTGGAAGACAGTTGACAAACAGTTAAAGAATCACTCCTTTTGCGGTACGATAAGATATGAATCTGATAAGAAATCAAAAGTCTATTCCAGCATTTTCTAGAAATATTTCTTTTTGATAAAAAATGAATACTGAGCCGCGGGAGTTCAGCCGTGTCGGTTCTTTTGCTGTGGAAGTTTCATCTCACTAAAAATAGCCTCAGTTAACTAACCACTTGACATACGAATTTGCTAAACTTCCTAATGAAATGACGAATTTCATAGCTTTGTAATTAGAATATTTACTATTATTTTAATTTCTTTAATAATAATACGTTTCGAGTGACTTTTTTCATTTCATATTATTTAATACTTTTCACTTAATTGCAGATTAAAAATTCAATCATTCCATGCGCATCTCAGACACTTCATTGTATGCGAAGTGGTTAAACGAAATTACTTACATTGAATAGCTAATAATTATTTTTTCCTTCGATTCATATCTTTTTTCGATGATGAAAGAATTCATAATCTCAGCATTTTGCACTTACTAAATGAAGAAAAATATAAAAAAGCAAAAAATTCTGAAATAAGACATAATTTTTTTTAAAAAAAAAAGGGCATTAATGTAACATTCGCATCTATTGTCTGTTTATTCGAATGTTATCACCAACCATTACAAGTTGCATAAAGGCTTAAATACTAGAGTTAAAAAATGTCAACTAATTCATGCATGCGAAAAATTCGCATAAGTTTCATAATGCTGTGAAAAGAATCATTATGAACTTTACGCAAATTATATTTCTCTGCCCTCAATTATCTCTCTACGCTACAATTTTGATGGCAAAACTGTACCTCAATTATTATTATTTTTTTTTTTTGCATTCATTTACTTATGGGCAGATAGACCAAGCCAACTTTCTAAGAGATATGTTCCAAAAGAATGATACACATCTAACCACCAGACAATAAAGCTATATGCTGAATTTCCTTCATATAGCTTGCTGGATTTTATAAGAGTACTAAACTTAACTGTAAGCCGACGGAACACTACAATTTTTCTTTATATGGATGGCTTTCAAAGTTTGTAGTTTTAGTGCGGATTCCATGTATCAGAGTTCAGTATTCTAGTTCATTGCTGTTTCGTTCTCACAAACAGACATATTCCAAGAATGTTCCTTTTTTCGACTAAAAAAATTAAAACATAGATATTTAGAAAATGTTTGAGGATAACAATAAAATCTTGGTGGTGTTTCTGTTTCCCAAAGGCACATATATTTATTACTCACTGGTACTCGGCGAGTTGCTGCCGCCAAAAGAATAATATTAAGTGCAATGAATCAATAATTTGGCTATATTTTATTAAAATAGGATTAACGATATAGCCAAACATACAATACGAACAAACAAAGATCATTTTTTATGTATTAGATTTGCGTATTCTTTTGGAATTGCAAAGCTTGGTGTTCTTTCAGGATAGTAATGAAAGAAACGATTTATTGTATGTCGTGACTAGTTTAATATTCGTTCGGAAATCTCAATTTTTATTTTAGAAAATGGTATTAAAATATTTTCTTTCAAAATTAATTAAACATAGAAAATGTATTTATACCATTAAATCTTTAATAGAAATTGAAAAGATAATTTTTTGAGAATGACAATAGCGCAAAATTCCATCGTCGTAAGGGGGTCTCTTGCACGTTAAATCTATCAGGCCAAACGTCTTTCCGCTGATGTGGTGTGGAGAGAGGGGTGCCGTTAAAATAGCTTAGCTAAACTAAACCTAGGAAGAAAATTCCTTCATATTCATTTAAAAATGCCTCAATGCTATATTTTCATTCATGCTTCAAAAAGCGAGCATTAGACTCTAAAATATCGATGGACTGCTATTTTATTAACAATATCTCGGATACGAAAGTTGTCGTAGAAAATCTCATACAGCAATGGATTCTTCTCTATCTATAATGTTCCCGAAAACTCGAAATAAAACTAATCACCGAAATCGGTTTGAAACAAACAGCGATCCACTAGCAACAAGAATAAAATGCAATATCAAATACTAAATGAAAGCAATACTTGAAAATAACATTAACATTAACAATAACATCCAACTAAAGAGAAAATATTATGAATCATTGAATCTCAATTCATTAACCTTTGTTACGATCCAGCAGAATAAAAAAAAAGATAAATAAATGCGAAGGCGATCTTGTAACCAAAGTTTATTCTTTTGACTTTGTTTTCTCCTCTATCTTGCAATTCCCTCGCACTAGCATAACTTCCTTTCCCTGCGATATTCTCCTTTCTTTCTCTGCCATATTTTCCTTTCTTTCCCTGCATAATTTTCTTTCACTGTCATATTCCTTGTCTTTCAGTGCGATATTCCCTGTCTTTCAGTGCGATATTCTCCTTTCTTTCCCTGCGATATTCTCCTTTCTTTCCCTGTATAACTTCCTCTCCCAGTGAAATTAATGATCATGACTTCTCAAATAATAAATAATCATTAAAATTGGATTAAAACAAATACCGCTCTACTTAAAGAAAAAAAAGCGAAAGAAAATAAAAGAAATAACTTCCAATTGTCCCGTGAAATGTTAATATGATGCGTCAGTGTATTATAAAATGAAAATCTCAGGCCTCGGCTCATGGATCTTTGCTAAATTCCTGCATAAAATTGCAAATTAAACGTAAATTTTACGTTTAATTGTGCATTATATGTATTTATAAAAAAGTCAGGTGTCGTCTTCTCATCTGACAGCGGTTCAAAACTACGAGGTCCGTCTCAAAATAGCTCTAGTGTTGCTTCCAAACGGTTGTTCGCATATCAATGAATAAGAATCTGTCAATTGCAAGATATTTTTCATCTGCCAAAAAATATCAACATCTAATTCAAACGCAATTCTTCGTCTTTCTGACTCTTCTAATCCCAGTCAATGCCAAATAATTAATCTCCGTGCTTCTTAAGACCCTTGAGTGCTGAGAACATTTCGTAGAGCCACTTTACTGAATCTTTCTCCCTCTAAACTAGTTTCGAAGTGTCCGCATTACGAATTTATTAACTACTGATCCGCATTACGAATTTATAAACTACTGATTTATGATTGAAACTTTTCCTTCTTTTTCTAGTAAAATAACTAAGATCAACTGAATGGCCGTTTTATTTGAGAAGCAGGTTAATTTTTCTCATTTTTTATGAGGATTCTAGCTATGAAATTATTTCTATATTTTTCTTTGAATCTATTATGAATCCGTGGTTATATTAATAGTGTTGTTATTTACACCGACAATAACTAATTATTAGATGCCTTTCATTTTATGACGAGAATTTTAAATTGCATGACTGAATTGTACGTGACATTTTTAACACCATTTGTTTGACGTATTTGGCTCTTGCGCCATTCAGTCCCAAATTCCAATCCAACCCTACACCTATGACAATAGCTAAAAATATTTTTGACTTTTCTTAGTAGGAAAAGTAGCTAAATAAACGTGAATTTGTTTTTTTAAAAATCCTTTTGTTTCAGAATTTTACCCCCCCCCCCCCGTTTTGTTTTTTTTTTTTTTTTTTTTTTTTTTTTTTTTCCGAAAGAGTCATGTTGTTTGGCTATACTGCACCAACCAAAAGGTAAAAGTATGAAAGATATTTTTAAAAAGATCTCTTTTGTTAAAAAAAAAAAAAAAAAAACCAGATGTGACGAGATAAAACTGTGTAAATAATTATTTTGGCAACTTGAAATTTATATCTATTAGTCAGCAAAAGTTTATACAATGATGTAAAAAACAAGAACTTAAATAGCAATGCTTTATACAAACCAAATAAAAACAACTCAATGCACTTGAAAAAAAGCAATAGCTCTTGTATGCACTATGTGATTATTATAATTTCTGAAAAATGAATATAGTCAGTGGAAGCAAGGAAGCTGAAGAAAGCAAAAACGATTATTTTTGGAAAATTTTGAATTATTTACAACCTTAATTACAAGCAAATTAATTTCACAATTAATTAATTAATTAATTAAAACAAGCACATTTAATTTTGATCGTAGGATCGTACGTAAAAAAGTAATGAAACTGATCTTTTATTGTCGTTATTTATTTTAATAAAGTACTTTGAAGAGAAAATTTTATTTTTTAATAATATTTTCATTGCAGTTATTTTCTTGTTTTTCTTCGCCTAATTTGGTCATTTTTTAAAAAAATTTCCTTTCCTGCCATCAGAAAGGAAATTTTTACTTTCCTTTTTTTCCCTTTCTTGCAACCTTATTTTAAACATTATAAAAGTTTTTATTTGTTTGTATTATCAGATAAAAATATAAAGCTGCTAGCTCTCAAATAAGATTGACCAAGGTCATGCCTGTCTGAAATGGGAAATAGAATCATCAAGATTTCACTTATTGGTGAAAAATAATTTTTTAAACTCCAAATACCTATACGTCTAAGAAAAATTACAATTCCAAATTTATTCGAAGTAAATTCTATAATTTGGAAATAAGTTATAGTGATATATTTTTAGTTAAGACAGTTAAGATTATTTTCTAAAAAGAATTTCAGACTAATATTTTATCACATAATTCTCCCGCACGATTAGTAAAGATTATGAATCACAATTTTGGAAACATTGCTCTTAACACATTGTATGCGGGACACGTACTAGTACGTTTTCTGACGATTGATACTTGAGCGTGGGTTACGTACTAGTACGGGTTAGTGTAACAACAGGGTTTGTTGGTGGGTACAAAAATAACGGTGTATACAAGAAAACGAAGCCGAATGTTTTTGTCTACATGGATTCTGGAAAAATTGAGACAAATAAAAACTAGTTCCTACATCAGTTGATGCGGAACGGGAAGGGTGATCAAAAAAATCAATTTTGATTTAAAATTAACTATTTATTTATCCTTGTGAAAATGAGTGAATTTTGCCGTGTACTTCTTCATAGAGGAAAATGCTTTGAACGTTACCACCCTGTTAAAACATTATTAGTTTTATGATTGCTCTTTCCATTTTTAATAATATAAAAATGTTTATACATTACAATTAATTCGAAAAAATGAAAACTATAAACTACAATTTCTATTTGATTTTTCATATTGACGATACAATTAGAAATTTATTCACTAAATATATATATATATATGTTGTTTATAAAAATATTATGGTTCTTATTTATATATTTCAATATCAAATACGAAAAGTTGGTTAAAAAATGAAATAATTTTCGATCTATTGAGATTGAACTGATTAACTAAATTTGCACGCAAAACGGCCGCTCCCGGCACAATTCCGCTGTGAAATCGACCCGCACACAATGTGTTAAGCAAACATGACGCTTTGTTACGCAACTAACAATTAGGTTGCCTCATGTGATTAATAAATGGCGCTATGTTACTTTCTTTTCTTTCTGTTCACGGTATTTTATTCGCCATTTTTCTTACTTAATGACTGGAACAGAAATGATTCGCAGCTCTATTCCATAAATTCAGGCTTTACGGGCAGTATTAAGGATGTTCTATATTTATCATTTATTCTCAATATGTCACTGAAGAAGACAGCTATCATTGTCATAAAAACTTCATTCGTCGCATATTTGAATCTACACTCTTTCTTGGATTAGTAACGGTGCATATACTTGTTCTTTAGCTGGTAATCCTCTATTCGAAGTGAACGAAATAAATCACAGAATAAAATTTTTATTCATTCAGTTAAAATAATTAAACTTGCAAGGATTCGAATCCAAATATTTAAAAAGAAGTTCTGTCTTTCTTTTTTTATTTATTCTAGTTATTTTTATTGCTAATAAAAACTCCGTTTTTAACATTTTCTAATATCAAATCTTTCTACACTTAACAACTTACCTCCATTTCAAATGACGCAAGTTTGATGGTATCAAGCATTCTACCGAAAAACAGAAAAAAAAACTATTATTCTAATAAAATACTGAGAAGAGATTTTAGAATATTCAGTGAAGAGCCTATTTTTGCTTTTAAAATATAAAAAATCAAAATACTCAATTTTTATGTTTTACTTTTTGATGAAGTATTATTGTACATCAAAATTTCGGCACGTTTTAGACCGCTTTGAAATATTTTTAGTACTAACTGGATGAAATTCTCATTTAAATTATAGATATCTTCCCTTTTATGAAAAATCAACTGTCTAGACTGATGAAATTTAGAAAATGGTTTCTACACTTTTCATTTTTGGACTCAATCATTTGCACACATATATTTCATAACGATAAAAAAAAACATCTACGTAAATGAAGTGTATAATACTCAAATTCTAGTTCATCCAAATTAGATAAAGAGAACAAGCCAGAAATACATTTTCATTTTGGTGAGAAATGCCGCTGCTTTCAATAAAGGAAGCGAACAAAAACGGTGCATCCATCAGAGTATTGGATGCACCGTTAGAAGAAAAAGTAGCATTCATTATTAACAATGACTGAACAATGATGTTTTAAGAAAAACGCTTTTTTTCCCCTTAAAACATCATTGCTAATAATGCCTTAAGAAAAAAATAGCATCCATTATTAACAATGAATGAAATACATATGAAAACGATTCATATGTATTTCACTCATTGTTAATAATGAATGATATTTTTTTTTTTCGTAAAAAATTATTTCATTTTTAAATAGTTGGGATTTTTCTTTCTTTTGTATGAAGTAACGAGTATGTTATGAAAGGAAATGTCTGATTTTTGGAAGTCGTGAATAAAACAATATAATTTGTGTTATATTAACGTCCTGTTGTAAAGCAACATTGGGGCTATATCGGGGTGGATCTCGTCATTTTGATTCGCGGTCAGATAGATGACGAGGATTGAGCTGGCACAACCTCTCCACACCACACCAGGGGGAGGACTTTCAGACTGACGGATTTAGCGTGCAACAGATCCCCTTAAGGTCTTATCACACGGCGAAATATCGTCCGCACTTTTCGTTAGCAAGCGACAACGAAAGTGACGTCAATTCAAAGTTTCACAAAAAGAAAAAAAATGCCTTTTTAATGGGGCATACTAAAGACTGAAAACGAATGTTTTACAAACGTATGCGAATAAAGACAAAATCAAAAAACATCGCTGGAAATATTTTAAGTAAATTGGAATTTTAATCATATTTATCTTTTTTTAATGTTTCTCTTCATTCAGAGAATACACAAATCTAATGTATAAAAAGGGATCTTTGTTCGTATTTTATGTACTGCTATATCGTTTATCCTATTTCGATAAAATATTGCCAAATTATCGATTGATCGCACTTAATATTATTCTTTTGACGGTAGCAACGTGCCGGGTACCAGCTAATTATAAATATGTATAGCTTGAGAAAGAGAAACATCACCAAGATTTTATTGCTATCATCAAACATTTTCTAAATATCTAAGTTTAAAATTTTTTTTCTCCAAAAAAGAAACATTCTTGGAATATGTCTGTTTGTGAGAACGAAACAGCAATGAGTTAGAATACTGATCTCAGGTGTATGGAATTCACACTGAAACTACAAATTTTGAAAGAAATCCGTAAATAGAAAAACTGTAGAGTTCCGTCGGATTACAAGTAAGTTTAGTAATCTTATAAAATCCACCAAGATATATGGATGAAATTCAGCATATAGCTTTATTGTCTGGTTGTTAGATGTGTATCATTCTTTTGGAACATATCTCTTAGGAAGTTGGCTTGGTCTATCTGCCCATAAGTACATGAATACAAAAAAAAAATCGAGGTACAGTTTTGCCATCAAAATTGTAGCGTAGAGAGATAATTAAGGACAGAGAAATATAATTTGCGTAAAGTTCATAATGATTCTTTTCACAGCATTATGAAACTTATGCGAATTTTTCGCATGCATAAATTAGCTGATATTTTTTAACTCTAGTATTTAAGCCTTTATGCAACTTGTAATGGTTGGTGATAACATTCGAATAAACAGACAATAGATGCGAATGTTACATTAATGCCCTTTTTTTTTAAAAAAAATTATGTCTTATTTCAGAATTTTTTGCTTTTTTATATTTTTCTTCGTTTAGTAAGTGCAAAATGCTGAGATTATGAATTCTTTCATCATCGAAAAAAGATATGAATCGAAGGAAAAAATAATCATTAGCTATTCAATGTAAGTAATTTTGTTTAACCACTTCGCATACAATGAAGTGTCTGAGATGCGCATCGAATGATTGAATTTTTAATCTGCAATTAAGTGAAAAGTATTAAATAATATGAAATGAAAAAAGTCACTCGAAACGTATTATTATTAAAGAAATTAAAATAATAGTAAATATTCTAATTACAAAGCTATGAAATTCGTCATTTCATTAGGAAGTTTAGCAGATTCGTATGGCATGTGGTTAGTTAACTGAGGCTATTTTTAGTGAGATGAAACTTCCACAGCAAAAGAACCGACACGGCTGAACTCCCGCGGCTCAGTATTCATTTTTTATCAAAAAGAAATATTTCTAGAAAATGCTGGAATAGACTTTTGATTTCTTATCAGATTCATATCTTATCGTACCGCAAAAGGAGTGATTCTTTAACTGTTTGTCAACTGTCTTCCACGCAATGAATGTTTTTGTTGCGCGTTAAATCCTTACGAAGCGATAAAGCATTCCAATAGCGCCCTTTCCTGTCCAATTTCTCGAAGTAGGAAAGAAGAGTCTGATAAGAGATTGTGACTCGAAATATTCCGATAATGGGCTCTTGCGACTTTTCTGGAAGTATACCCCAGGGGAATTCCTTTATCGTAAAAAAGCCCACTGAAGAAATACGCGAGATTACATCACTCAAAAATCTGGACGCTATGTTTTATATCAACAATATCGATTACAAAATTTGAGCGTTTGTAAACACAGGCACACGACAGAAATTTTTATCGTTATTTCATACGAAAATCACAACAATGGAGTACCGCTGTGCGTGTGGTCACTGGAAGGTCAACATGTCACGGGGAGAAAAGTCCACTTGGAGATGTTACGAAACGTTTACCATCTGATGAATTGAGGAAAGATGCTCCATTCGAAATGGCGATCCTGCATGGAATGCTCCAATTCATTGAAAGAATACAACGCAAAAGAGCATTTTTCATTCCTTGGAGAAGGTTTGGTTGGATTCAATTGGATTATGTTTCTTGATATGGAAACTACAAAAATATGAAAGAAACAATTGTGCAGATGATTTTAAAATTCTTCCGTATGATATATTCAAAATGTTGCTTTTCGGAATTATAGTATTATTATATGGATGTGACGTATTAAGTCCGCCTGCCGATCAGAATAAAATATATATATCGCTAAAGCTTCTCTCTTATATCTATTCTCTTATCGCTATCTCTTATATATGTCGCTTAACCTTAGTTTCCTTATTGCGTTGTTTTCAACATTTCACGCTTTTATGTTTTATCAAAAAATATCAGTCAATCCTCAGATTTTTTGATAAATATTTTTCTACTTTTTTGCATTGATAAAAGGGCATTTTAAATACTTTATCTGTTATTTTCCGCATTTGAGATTAAAAATATTTCATAATTCCTTTTTATAAATTTTATAAAATAACGATATTAATTTTTTCACAAATTTGCTTCTCTAATTGTAAGAAGTTAGAATTTAATTAAAAATCAATCGGTTGGCCAATAATTAAGTTCTGAACATATTAAAATAAAATACTGTCTTCGAGAAAGCAAAATTGTGCAAAAATTTTGAATTCTAGAACATGAAGAAAAGAATGAAAAATCTGCATAAAATATTCCAAGGATGTCAAATTAAATAAAATTATATAAGAAAAGAAAACACCTTTATCTTTGATACAGCGGAAAAAAGCGGCAATAAATTGAGTTTGAATAAATTTAATAATTTAAATAATGGACACTATACCAAATAGCATCATTTTCCTTACTTACAAATTAAAGAATGCTAGTTTATTTTTTGAATTGTTATTTTCACACAATTACTCAAAAACATATCAATCATCATCTCAAAGCCATTAGGTAAAGTTTCAGATTCATTGATTTCCTATTGATTCTCAATTATTTTTCAGATTTAAACCTTTACTGAATATTTTTGCTCTTAATTTGGCGTGTAAAATTCCATGTGTGGAATGCAGATGTAAATCTGATCGACTTTAAAATTTCATAATCATATTTCATTTTTATGAAAATATCAACTGTGTTTTTTTCTCTAATGTGCATCACAAAGAACTCGGTAAAACATATTTGTATGTTTGGTTGACGTTAAAAAAATTCGTATTTTAGTAAGTCTTTGCGTCTTTAAATTCCCCCAAACTCAAAAAACAGTCTTTTGGAATCGCGTCTGTTGGTTGATATCCAATTTCTGAAAACACAGTAAGCTAGAAATATGAAATTTTAACATGTGGTCTTTACGCAAAAATTACAGATTTCTAACAAATGTTTGACAAAATCATTTGTGGAGAAACCTTTAGCCTGCCTGTTTACATGTATGTGAACATGATAATTCAGAAACGGGTGGACTTCTGACAGTAAGAAGTATACAGTTGACGAAATTTCATGTACATTGTATTTCTAGAATTGAAGATATGTATAAAATTATGGACCAAATTTGTCCCAGTTTCGACTATTGCTCTATCCGTAGGTATGTGAAAGCAAAAATTCACACTTGCAGCAACGATGTGACATTTTGAAATCTGACCTTGATATCAAAGTTGTAGATCTGTATCCAATTTCAAATCCAATCGTTTAAATGAGTTTCCAACAGATACTTGAACTACGACTCTTAACACAAAACAGCGTATTGTTTAAGTCGAGGGAAGAACTCTTAAAAAAAGATATTTAGTTAAACGCACTTCTGTATCGTAGTAATACACAAGTTACAGACATAACGACTAACTTGTTAAGTGGGTGTTTGTTTTGTTTGGCGAACAATGTCCAATTTGTTCAACGTTCCAGGTCGATTTTACCGCCATTCCTATTTTGATAGAATGCCTAGTTTTTTATCACCATAGATCACATTGTTTCGGACCGTCAAACATTCATGACATGGTAGGAGAACATCCTCACCTAAACTTTTAAAAAGAAATTGACTTTTTGCATTTGATATAATTGAACTCTTTTAAATTGAGTAATTTTAATTTTTACAACTTCGTTAACTGATATTTAAAGTGTAGCAAAATCTTTATATGTTGTATTCAGTTCGTTTTTTACATTTGCAATATATTAATTACATTTGCGATAGATTTTTTACCACATGTTTGGCGCAGTATGGCCAAAACTGGCCCTAGTGCCATAAATTCCAAACTCAAACTCAAGTGTGTGTCTGTTTAAACAAAATTCTATTCCAAATCAGGCACTTAGTACCATAATTATCGTCATCAAAAAAAATAATAAAGGTCATGACATTATTGCAAACCATAAGAGCTATAAATCCGCATATGATTACTTTTCATTTTATTAACAAAAATAATTACTTGAAGTAAAAAAAAAAAAGTGTCTTAATTGTTTAATGATACAACAGTGCATACAAACCTCACATCCTAATATAAGTGTTTGAGTACTTTAAACAACGTCAAGTAGTTTCCAAACAAGTGAGGAACGTTCTTAATGATGAGTGCATCCCTGTTATCCCGTATACATACTACAGAATCCTTTAGTTGAGCAATAATTTTATACAGTAGAATATTATTTTTTTTTATGCAGTCGCAATAATTTTGAAAAAATAGTCAATTATCAGGAAATCACAGAAAATTCATAAATATTAATTAACCGTGTAAAAAGCTCTTTTTCTATCAAAGATAAGTTATATCATTTAATATAGCTTCTAATCTCAGTAAAAACTATCTTATCATCCATGTTAACCCTTTATTTATTGACGGTATTCGAAAGTACCATTTTAATCTAGCTTATATCTTTACTATATGACAATTTTTGCTGATTGTATTCTAAAGAACACGGAGAATGTCACCCAAATAACATGAAATTATTATAAGCTAAAAATAGGAATTAAAGATATTTAATTAATAATTAATTAAAATATTTCTGTTAATTACATTTTTTTCATGGATACCCTGGGATTATTCTGCAAGGAAATTAAGCTACTGTTGCAAAAATGAAGTTGAAAAATGGATGGCAACATAATTCGGTAAATAAAGTGTTAAAAAACTTCATTCATTAATACTTCCATTTTTTTTACGTATTCACATTAAGTTACTTTTAAGCAAGTGAAGTAAAATATGACTTCCTACATGTGTGTAAAAAAGATGTTGGTAAACGATTTTTTACTCATTTCTTGTTTTAGAAGAAATTTTCAACACATGTGGGTTCTCGATGAAAATACAAAGTTTTAATATTTTTAGAATTTCTTCATTAAGGCGATTCATTTAATTAAATCTTGATTCCATATGATACCACTTGATGTCAAATTAGAGAAAAATAATTGATTCCAAGATTCCATAATACTTATAATAACGTTTTAGATAACAGAAAAAATCTAAAAAAAGGAAAAATAATAATAATTCTATTTTTAAAACGGTATAAATTAATGGTGTTTTTTTAAATTGATTATTATTTCATTTGTTTTTATTTTTCATCGATTAACTTCTAATCAATAACACAATCAAGATAAGATAAATAATATCATTCAAATTATCGAAGATAAATAATACCATTTAATATAGCTTCTAACCTGAGTATAAACTATCCGATCATCCATATTAAAAAGCTTCGTTCATTAAATCTTCCATTTTTAGACACTCACATTAATTAAATTACTTTTATACAAATAAAGTAAAATATAACTTCCTTCATACTTGTAAAGAAGGAAGTTGGTAAACGATTTTTTACTCATTTCCTGTTTTAGAAGAAATTTTCAACACTTGTGGGTTCTCGATTTAAATACAAAGTTTTAATATTTTTAGAATTTCATCATTTAGACGATTCATTTAATTAAATCTTGATTCCATAGGATACCACTTGATGTCAAGTTAAAGAAAAATAATTGATTCCAGGATTTCACAATACTTATAATAATGTTTTAAACAACAGAAAGAAAATTAAAGAGGAGAAAATAATAAAAATTATATTTTTAAAACGGTATAAATTAATGGTATTTTTTAAATTTACTATTATTTCATTTTTTTTATTTTCCATTTACTAACTTCTAATAAATAACACAATCAAAGAACTGAAAACGCAAGTTTCTAAAACTTTCATTTCCAAAAAAAAAAAAAAAAAAATCTATCTTATAATCTATCTATCATAAAAGAAATTCTAAATATTAAATCTTAATATATTTCTCAAATTTTTCTTAGAATTCAGCTAAAGTTTTGCAAAAGCGAGTTTTTCTACTTGTGTACGTACTTTACGGAGATTCTTCAAAATATCAAATCGAATTTTTAATCATATTTTCTCTTTCGATATTTTATATAAAAATAAATTTTTTATTTTAAAATATCCCGGAGAAAATATGTATTATCTCAAAAAGCACGGGATTTTACGAGAGATCATGCCTGCCGGTCCGAAATGATGTCAGGAGAAACCATTACTGAGGAGATTTATCTTTTACGAACTCCTCTTCGCAATATTTCTTTTTATAGTGACGTCATCGAGCGATTGTACACTCCTAGTGGCTACTGATGTCGACGTTGAGGAATGGATGACCTATAAATATCGAGCGTCGGTACGGCGCTGAATTAGAGCAGATATTTGAGGCTTATGTAAGTTTGAGCGATCGAATATGAACCAAGAAAAATTTGGACGTCTTCATTCTATACAGTGGACTGATGAGAAATATAATTTTAAGGTAAAACATTTATCAAACTTCTTTTCGTGCTTACTTAATAATTAAAGATATTAGAGAAACTTAATTAAAAAAAATCCAATAAACATATATATCGAATTGTTGTGGTAAAACGTTTAATAAACTTCTTTTTTGCTCACTTAATTATTAAAGATTATTACAGAAACTTGATTTTTTTTTTTTAAATTTCCATAAACATAAATATCGAATTGTTGTAGTAAAATGTTTATCAAACTCTTTTTCGTGTTTACTTAATAATTATGGATATTAAACAAACATGATTTGTTTTAAAAAGTCTCATAAACATATATATCGAATTATTGTGGTAAAACTTTTATCAAACTTCTTTTTATGCTTACTTAATAATTAAGGATATTAGAGAAACTTGATTCAAAAGAAAATCCTATAAACATAAATATCGAATTGTTGTGGTAAAACGTTTATCAAATTTACTTAATAATTAAGGATATTAGAGAAACTTGATTTTAAAAAAATTCCCATGAACATAAATGTCAAATTGTTGTGGTAAAATGTTTATCAAACTTCTTTTTATGCTTACTTAATAATTAAGAATATTAGAGAAACTTGATTTTAAAAAATCCTATAAACATAAATATCGAATTGTTGTCCTTTAAAGTATCTTAAAAATTCCTATAAACATAACTATCGAATTGCTGTTGTAAATCATTTATCAAACTTTTTTTCGTGCTTACTTAATAATTAAGGATATTAGAGAATCTTGCTTTTCAAAAAAATCCCCTAAACATAAAAATATAATTGTTGTGATAAAACGTTTATCAAACTTCTTTTTGTGCTTACTTAATAATTAAATATATTAGAAAAACTTGATTTTTTTACAAATATAGACGGGATGTTTTTTCCCCTTCAAAACGACACGACCCGTCTTTTGACGGAAACAATAAGTCCCTTAAATTTGTCGCTGCCCATACATTAACGGTTTTTTCCCCAACCTCAAGCTGTGAGCTTATGAGAAGGGAATGTGGGATAGGAAAAAGTTATTAGAGGACGATACAATTGATAGTCCTCGATCGACCTCTGATAACATTTCACTTTTACTTAACGTTCTGAGCCGTTGCTTTTCGGATTTTGGTAATAAATACGTATCCAAAATGAACGGGAATAAAATTGAGCATATGAAAGTATACACGTGGTAGGAGCACGTATACATATCATTATTAATAATTGGATCGATAAGATTTTTAAGCTTTGTAGGGTAAGAAAACAGTTAATCTAAAAAATAAAAAATACATAAAATTAAAATTTGACAGGTTTCTCTTTTATAGCGTGCTTTCATTTAAAGACATTGTTTCAAAAATTGCTTATGCAGTTTATTTTTTGAAAATAAGACACTAATGTACAATTTACTAACGAACAAGCAATGATATATATAAGCCATGCAAAAAGGAACACAACCGAATCAAAACTACAACCAATAGAAAAAGAATCTCCGGTTGATTCGGTTGTGTTCCTCTTTGCTTGGCTTATTTTGTTAATTAATTTAGATTCATCAGTATTTTAGTTGTAGTTGCTTTTGCACTCACTAAATAGGATTGGTTTTCTTAAAATTATAAAATTTTAAACTTTAAACTTGTCCGAATCCGAAATAATTTTTAGTTTCCTTTCCTTAATTAGTTTCGTTTACATAATGATATTAATTATATTAATTTAGATTTGTTTCATAAATAAGTTTCATTTCATTTACTTTTCATTTTTCTGAACTTTTTGTTGTTTGATTCCGAATTAAATTTTAATTTCGATTTTGACCTAATTAGTTTCGACTTAATTTTTGTTGACTCGGGAATGTTTTTATGGTTATATATATGTGTGTGTATTAGTTTTCATTTACAAGGGAATTTAAGAACGGGGTGATATTTCAATTGTATGGAACCAACATATTAAAATGGGGTTTTTTGGAAAGATTAACATTTATTACTTTATATCGTATATATTTATAACTTATTTATATATTTATGAAGATTGAATAATTGTTTAATTCTTTTAACTTTCTCACTCCCTGACGAATTCAAGCAAAAATGTAAGCATTCTTGATGTATTGTTTTTTCTATTTTTCTCTTATTTTTTTTTTATATTTGCAAAGTTAATATCAGCGTATATTTATGGGTACAATTTTTATTGAAATATTTATCTTATTTCACTGTTTAATTTCATATATACATCGCGCGCTTCTGTTAATGTTAAACGGATTTTTACGTATTTTAACATCACTTATTTTATTACATTTATTTTTACTTATTTTATCATTATTTATTTTATTACATTGATTTTTACTTATTGCAGCATCAACATTTTTACTTATTTTAACATTAACAAAACATTTTTACTTATAAGTTTAGTGCTGAATTTTTAAATTCGCATAAAAGTGAATGAACGAGTGATTTAAAAGTGGGAGTTTTTTACGTTTATTTATCTAAAATGAAATAATTATTTGCTTTTTAAAAAATTGTTATAATTTTTTTATCTCCTTGATCCAACTTTATCTCATAACCTTTTTTAAAATTTTAAATTCGAGCAACTGGCATTTAGAACCGATTCCATCAAAGAGCTGATTTATCTATGTGTACGCGTATACAATAGCTAAAAAAGACCAGGAGCTAGATCAGAGGTTCCCAAGCTTTTTTGAACTGGTGGCCCCTCTTCTGGTGAATATTTCGGCACAGCCCCACCCTCCCACTCCAGAGAAATGAGAGCCCACATAATACATGGTGTAAACAAGAATTAAATATAAAAAAAAACTCTAATAGATATAATATTGTTGGGATTGAAACGCGACTGAATTTCTTCTTTATTTAAAAAGTTTTAGCTTACCTGTCATAAGGACAGGCAGGGATTTTGAGGATACGAAGTAAGCCATGATAAACTATGGCTTTCTAAATAAATAAATTGACACTTTCGTAGACCAATCACAACGCATACTTAATTATATTAAAAAGTATTTTTATTAAAATTTGAAGACATTGAATTTCTAAACTAATGAAAAGGCAGAATTTGATGCATTTTAAGGAGCTTATTAATATCAGGCTCGATTTCACTTCAAAGCAATCATAAGCCGCCGCGTTCAGTAATATGGAGCCGATTTCTCTTTTTCGTTACCGATGTTGCCTTAGCACTCAATCCACTTTCTGCTAAATATGAAGATGGGAATGATATCAGAAGTCGTTGAAGAATCGACCCTAATCCTGAATGCAGTTGCGAAATCGACTTCTGCAGCCAAAATTCTTGGTAGCCATTCTTGAATTTAATTTTCAATTGTCGTCAGTTCTATTGGTTCTTCTTCTTACTGAGGTGATCCTGTTGTGTTGACATTGGATAAAAGATCCCAGTCTGGTATGTCCATGTATAAAATGTCCTGCAATCAATCCTTGAAGTTATTGTACACTATATTTGGCTAATCTTCTAACGCCCCTTCGTGCCATATCAATGCTCCCTAATTTTCTCTGGGTCTTATACAGCCCCCTGAAAGCTTCAAACACCCACAAGGGGGCGTTATCGCCCACGTTGGAAACCTCTGGTTTAGACTATTCTCCTGTTTCTCCTGTTTGGGTTCACTGGATGCTATTTTAGTTTATTTATCAAGTTTGTTAGTTTTTATTTCCTAATATGCCAAATGAAGAAACTAAAAATGTTCGTTTAAGTTTCCCAAAGCTTTAAAGAAGTAGATAATTATTATTCATTAGGGATTAGAGTTCCAAATATTCTGAAAAAAATGGGTATAAAAATTCAGAAACTTAAATAAAAAATACATGTAAAGAAATTAAGACAAAATTAAATCAAATTAAACGAAAATGTTCAAAAAAGTGTATCAATTTTTACATGTACCAACTTGTGTATATAAAATAGCTCGCCTGTGTTTATTTGTGTATATATATATGTGTGTGTGTGTGTGTGTGTGTGTGTGTGTGTGTGTGTGTGTGTGT
>JAPMOQ010043401.1:1501600-1539777 GCA_026543055.1 Argiope trifasciata | reverse complement strand
TGTGTGTGTGTGTGTGTGTGTGTGTGTGTGTGTGTGTGTGTGTGTGTTACAGTAAAAGTAATAAATTCGGTGATTATATAAAATTACCGGTGATTATACATAATCACCACTGAATTTGGTAATAAATTATTTCATTTTTATCAAATTTACCGATAGTATATAAAATCCCCATTACGAGTTGGGAATTGTTCGAAAAGAAATTGTCAGAAGAGCATCTGATTGATTGTCCTCTAATGTTTCATTACAAAGGACGTCGCTAATGGCAAACCCACCGATAAAATACCAAGGAGCATTCTTGTATGCTAATCGGCGCATCCTAACGATTATAAATGGGATGAGAAATGCCCGATTTTATTGAAAGGGAACCTTATTTTGCTCAATACGATAAGGTTAACAATAATACTTAATAATTAATTATAATACATTGTTATATAATTTGTAATTAAGTTAATAATTAATAATAAAACTTTGGATAATAAACCCAAAGATGACTCATAACAAAAAAAGGCTTTAATTTAAAATTCACTAATACACTTTTGCAAAACCTCTCACTCAGTAAGAAAATAATAAATGACCTTTTATTGTAAAATGTTTCAAAACAGGCGATATTTGTTCAATATCCCTCTTGGTGATTTCAGCATTATTAAATAACTAGTCAATAAGTTAATCATGCAGATAAATATTGAAAATCGAGTTGTCTGAAAGTGAAACATCGCATAAAACTCAATAATTGAGCAGTATATGTATATCAAATATTGAAGGAACAAAATTATAACGTAGTGCTACTAATCGCGAGTAATGTTTTAAACACGCATTTTAAAATGTTAAAATAAACTGGAATTGCGCTGAGACGGTTTAAAAAAAATTAAATCCCTTGTATATAATTCGAGAAATAATTCACAGTACTATCGAATAAAAAAACACAGCAAAGAAAAAAATATTGGTGGTGGTGGGTCTAATGCCACGTGGCCATACCAAACCCGAATGAGCGGAGCTCTTTCGAATGAAGGCAGAAGTGTGCGCCTTTCATTATCAACGATCACCGGTAAGGTGAAAGGACGACTTAGCTCGAACACACACGACACAACCTTTTTTAGGGGGAGGTCGAACTCATTCATCCATCCACAAGTCAGAATTGAGATCCCAATCAGAGACCGACTTAGTGCCCCCAGAGATATCATTGTTATGGGAACTTGGAGTACCTATTGAACGTGCCCCAACTGCCATTAGCGGTCTTCGGCCGGGACGAGGACCGAACTCGTAACATTTCGGTGACGAAACTGATTCTCTACCAACCAGGCTACAACGCCCCCCAAAAAATATTAGACAAGCTCATCCAATTTATAATAACTAGATTAAGTGTCAAAGTAAGCATGATAATAATTTGTTCCTAACCTAAATTTTATGTAGTGTTTTATGAAATAACCGAAAAACACCTAAAAAACAATCACATTTTCTGCATTTCAATCGATGTATTTGCGAACCTCTTCCTGAAAGAAAAACGCTGTTAAGGCCTTATAAGACTGCAAAATATTGTCGGCACTTTCCGTCAGCAAACGACAACGAAAGTGAAGTCACTTTAAAGTTTCACATGATGGGTTAAATTTCGTTTGCAGACAATATTTCCGTCATTATCGTCGGCATTTTCTCGCTGGTTAGAAAAAGTTGCCGATGACGGAGAAACTTGCATCACCAGTTCTGAGGGTAGAAGCGGAAAATTGCTGACGGAAAGTGCAGACGATATTTAGCTGCGTAATGAGGTCATTAGAAATCGAAAGACTGCGATAAGCGACACCTGTCATTCACAACATGACGTCCGCTAGTCAGTCCCCATATACCGTGCTGAACTGACCGCAAATGTGGGAAAGCAATCCTTTGGGCGATAATTTTAGCACAATCTGTGAGGGTGCATATCCCTGTGGAATGGTACCGGGAGCGGGCGGAAAATGGTACCGGGAAAAATAATAATGCTCAAAAACGAGAATTCAAAAAAAAAAAAAAAATCGCCGATGAAAGTAAATATTTCCAAAAATATGATAATCAAATTAATAAATTCAATTAAAAATCTTTTGAATTACAATCTGATAAGTATTCTAAACATTTTGTTTCATTTCAATAATTCTTGATTTCCGGTAATGATACATAATATTTCTGAAATTCATCAGCAGGTGGCACCACTGCTATGAAATAAAAATGTTATTTAATTAACAATTAACTAATAACTAAATTCCAATTTTTAAAAATTCTGCCTTCTAGAACCTCAAGAAATTAGTGAAAAATCAATTACAAAATTCCCGTCTTTGCAAACATAAAACAGGTCGAATTAAATAAAAAGTTTTAAAAACAGTTCCTTCTGAACTAATACTGAATTTTAAATCAGTGAAAATATTTCATATTCACACGTAAACTTTTTGAATTGAATTTATGTATTTGAAAGAAGGAATAATTTGATATTCAGGCAGAAACAATTCTTTGTTGAAATACCTTTAACAATGCATTATCGAATGCAGAGATGTTTTTAAATGTGATATAAAGGAATGATTTTCGCTTATCAAAGTAGAATATACTTGTTCTATTATGAGATCCTTTTTTCTATTTTACCTCTTCACTTCTTTAACGAAGATTCAATATTATTAAAGATATGACATAGCGCCATCCTGTGCCACTAAGTTATCTAAACAATTGGATGGAAGGTAGGAAAAAAATTAATGAAAGAAGGAGACGACAAACCATCCAGAGAGAATCCCATTGGTGCCAAGACTGGATTCAATTTTCGGTGAAGTAATAATTCGATGGAGGGAGCAATAATATTTAAACAAATGCTGACTATGGGTTCAACTTACAAGGAAAGGAGAATATTAACTAAAAAGAAAAGATTGATAAATGACATTGAGAACATCTGTGTGACATGTATCAGTAAATAAGCAATCACTATAGAGTCAAAAATCTGTAGCGATTGTTTATTTGCTGATACATGTCACATAGATGTTCTCAATGTAATATTTCAATTTTTTCTTTTTAGTTAGTATTCTCATTTCCCTGTAAGTTGAACCCATAGTCAGCATTAGTTTAGATCTTCTTGTTCCGTCCATCGAATTATTACTTCACCAAAAATGAAATACAGTCGTGTAGAAAAAATGAATAGCTTAATTGTTTTAACTTTTCCCTGATGCTTCAACTCGAGCAGGCTACATCCCTCGTGACTTTTGAATTTTCCACAAAAACCCAGAATTGGGATAAAATGTTTATTTATGTAACATTTACTTTTCAAAAAAGCGGACATTTTCACACTCTTTTTCAAAAAGTAAAGATTTCAAACTAAAAATTCAATAATTCGATGTCAGAAAAGTTGTTAAGTTAGTTCTCATGTCATCATGAGTCTACATCCCATTCTGTAAGCACTAAATTCATTTTTTTAAATATCTATTACAGGCTATGTAATCCTCTTTGCCTTATTAATAAACAAATAAAATTACATAAGTTCCTAATATTTGTTATTATTTTGAGATAATGATGTGGCATACCTAGCATTATTGAAAATTTGGATGCAAGTTTTGATAAATTTTTTTCGTGACAAAATCATAACGGATTTCTTGATCTTTTTAATTGACTATTAATTAATAGAACCAGCAAAACAATCAAATAAATTTTATAAACTAAATGAATTTCTTTTCTTAAATAAATCGCAACCAAAAATTACCCTTATTAGAAAATAAATAAGGCTCTAACAATCAAATTTATTATTATTTTGAGATAATGATGTGGCATATCTAAGAGCATTTTTAATTTTGTCCAAATTTTTTGGAGACCAAATCTTGATCTTTTTAAGGAACTATTAATGAATTCATTCATCTAATCAGTCCAATGAATTTTATAAACTAAATGAATTGCTTTTCTCAAATAAATCTCCACCAAAAATTAATAATATACCCTTATTAGAAACTAAATGTCGTTTTACAAAATTCAATAACATATCCAAGAATTTCTTTCGAATGCTTTTTTTAACCAAATCAAAATAGCTTATTCCGTAATCTAATTGACACTGATTGCAGTTTTCAGACCATTTCGCTTGAATTGTCCATTTGCATACCGGTTATATCTCGAATTGTCAAAGTCAGGAAGCCATTCGATATTCATGTCGAGGTCATCAAATCAGACTCCCCGCTGGACCTTTTTAATTGGAAGATTGTTTCTAAAGACGGGAAGTCCATTAGATTGCGACAGAAATGTGAAAGAATTCTCGATCATCATTAGGAACGGTACCACCCACCCGTACATTTCAGAAAGGAAGAACTCGCAATTGATGGCACAAATAACTAGATTCAGGGTTAAAACGAAAAATCGACCACAAGGAAAAATTTCTTACATTCTATTAAGTATTATTTCTAAAACAAAAAATTAATTCATACTATTTCTTGAAATGAAAAATCTACTGCAACGAAAAATTCTATTAACTATATTAATTCTATTATTAATATTAATATAACTAATATTATTATTATATATTATTATTATAACTAATATTATTATTATTATTATATTAATATTATAACTAATATTATTTCATAAAACGAAAAATCTACTACAACAAAAAATTTCTTAAAGCGAAATTTTTTATTAACTATTATTTCTAAAGCGAAAATATTAATTCTATGTTATTTCTTAAAACGAAAAATCTATTAGAACAAAAAAAAAATTCTGAAAACGAAAAATTCTATTAACTATTATTTTTAAAACGAAATATTAATTCTGTATTATTTCTTAAAATAAAAAATCTACAACAAAGGAAAAATTTCATAAAAAGAAAATTTCTATTAACTATTGTTTCTAAAACGAAATATTAATTCTACATTATTTCTTGTAACGAAAAATCTATTACAACGAAAAATTTCTTAAAATGAAAAATTCTGTTAACTATTATTTCTAAAACGAAATATTAATTCTATATTATTTCTTACTTCAAAATATGTCTAGAACTTTTAGGACGTCCTGAAAAGACATCTTAAACTCACAAGATGGCTGATATTTCCATGAATCTGGGTACTGTTTTATTCACTTATTCTGAGTTCAGCAGAAATATTACTCCAGTAATATCAGATTACTTAATACCCCTGTAAATAAATCATTGATTGCATTAATAACTATATTCAGGGTATTAAAACTGAAAATCTACTACAGAGTAGGTCTGTCATTATTTGAGGGTTTTTCGGACATCAATATTTCCACGCGAACAGAGTCGCGGGTTAGTGACAATAATCAATTAATTGCATTGATTCTTATGATTTTTATCCGTCTGGAGATTTCTCTATCTTTCTTTCAGTTGCTGCAGCCGGTCGCCATGCCCAGCCCTACTCTAAATATCATACCTGATCTGATGATTGACAACAAGATACTGCAGACCGATGTGGATGAAAACAAGGAAAGGGGCAACTGGAGCAACGGAATCGAGTTTCTTCTCTCTTGCCTCAGTTACGCGGTCGGCCTGGGCAACATCTGGAGGTTCCCCTACCTGTGCTATAGAAATGGAGGAGGTAGGTTTTGTCATTCAAAGACAAAATCGGATTTTTAACAGCCGCGAGACACTAGCGATTGCTTTTGTCGAATGGATGTTACTGGACTCGCAGGTTCAATCCTTGGTGGAATTCGACCCATTGGCACAATTCCCGCAAACACTATCACCACATTGGTGACCCGGACGTGATTTGAACACACAACCAAATCAGATGTTTTTATGCTTCAATCTATTTATATTTTCTTTTTTAATATTTACGATGGAAAACTAATCATGGTCAGCAGACTTCATGTGTGCATTTGTTTGGATTAGTTTAGTTTAGTTATATTAACGTCGCGTTTTGAAGTAACACGAGGGCTATTTGGGGACGGACCTTGTCACTTTGAACCCCGGTCAAATAACGAGGATGACACCTAAGCGGGCACCCCCTCTCTAAACTTCCATACCACACCAGCGGGAGGACGTCTGGCCCTGACGGATTTAATGTGCACCACACCCGCTTACACGTCGATTCTTCTGTGGAATCAGGCCTCGAACCTACAACTCTCCGGTTCCGAAGCCGAGATCTTACCACCAGGCCACCATGGCTCTTAAACTAAGCACGTGGTTTTCGCAATAAACTTGTTGCGTTGTTTCTTATTACCGCAATTGGCGTAGGAAACAATGTAAATAAATTGGTTTTACGCTAGTTGTGTGTTTTTGTTATTAAATTGTATTTATGTTATATATTTCTCGTATATACTTATACTTTTAAATGCATCGTTTTCAGATTAGTTTAAAAAAATTTGATCTGTCATTATTTGATAGTTTTTCGTACATATACATCAAAGTTTCCACGCGAACAGAGTCGCGGGTAATAGCTAGTATTTTATACAACGAAATTACTTCAGCTGCTTTTAGAAAATTTAAGATTACTAATTATAATTTTGGGGATTTTCTTACCATCTATGACATCAAGCAACCACAATTATGGTACATCTTGTACCTTATTCACTTCAGCCTCCATAATTATTATTTTTTTTACATTTTTAAAACATTTACAAAGAATTTGTGGCTTCAGCACTAAATACTACGCATTCTAACTCTGAATGAAGTGAAATACAGAATTTCTACACTTTTCCAACATTTTAAATTATCTAAATGTGTGCACTTTTACTTTATTTTAGACATTTTAATGTTTGGTTCTTTATATCTCGTAGGATTTCATACCATATACTTGGCGCAGTTTGGCCAAAAATGGCTCTTAAGCCAAAAAAAAAAAAAAAAAAAAAAAAAAAAATCCAACTAACCATCTACCTTTTCCTCAGATATAAAATGCTGATTAAATACATCTGAGGCGTAACATGAGATATTTAACAACCTTAACGATTATTAATTAAGTTTCTGCGTAGTTTATTAACACGCTGACTGCCAACTACGTGATAACTCGTAGATCGCGTTCTTTTCAAGGACGGCAACGACGAGTGATCTCGTACTGTGTTTACTTGCCATTTTTTGTGCAGCTACGAATCAACTCGTAGTATATCAATGCTCATATCGATAGATGGCTTCTGGGAAAAGAATAAAAAAATCAATGCTGACTTGCATGAACAGAAAATTTATGAAAAAACGAACAAAAAATATTACTATAAAAATGAGTTCAAATGAGTTCGTGTCATTTTAAGCCGGATTTCTGAAAATTGCCGTCTGCATTTAACGTGTTAATACTTGAATTTGAATTCTTGTATATCGACCAGTATGCCATTTTTCGAACAACAATCTATTGCATCGTTGATGGTCTGGATCAAATTTATTCGGATAAAAGAGTAAAACTGGCCCAGTGTCTTTTAAAAATTTATTTAAGAATAAAACATAACATTAAGATGATTATTTTCTTGACATTTTTTTAATGTATGCCAATTTTATTCAAAAACTCTCTAGCATTTCATAAACATCCAATATTAAAATATTTAAAAAAATTGATGATAAAAATTGATAACTATTAAAAAATAACACCAATAAGTTTTAATTAGATGTTTTGTTCCTTTAATGCTCGCATTTTCGAATTCTCTGTAGCTGCAAAATTCATTACTGATGAAAAAAATCCTCGAAATCGGAATTTTTCAGTCAGAAAATGGATAGAAATTTTATGAGCGGCATTTCGAAAATTGGAAATCTGAAATTTTAACTGGAATAGTTATCTATTTATTCTGCTCCAAACAGAATCATTTTAATATTTCCACGCATCGCTGGAAATGGCTCAGCGTTGATGTCCAGTTCTGTTGGACTGTTTATCTTTCCAGACTTTTGTCTCGTGTCCTACTTCCCGTTCACATCCTTTTTTGTTTCTTTGAAAACTTGGACGATAAGGGATTAGATGCGCAAGGTCATCTATACTAAATATAAGCAAAATCCTTCTCCCCATGGCAAGCAATATCTTTCTCTCCGCATATCGCTTTAGTCAGGTCATTTATCGCTTTAGTCAAAACTCTCATTTCATAAAAATATTTCTAAATGTAGTTGAAATAAATGCTTATTATGTAGAGATACAAAATTATTCATTACTTCATCTTGTATAAGTTTTTGATAATATATAATATGGTTGCTAAAATTTACACGCCTTGTTATTGATAGCTTGTTCACAAGAGTATATTTAACTTCAAATTCTATTAGACATGTAACATTCACTACTGTTCTGAAAATCTTATAACATTCCTCGTTTTGTTCAATGCATCTTTTTAATCTTCAGTAATCTCCATTGAAATGAGAACTTGAAAAACTAAAGTGTTTAAACTTCAACTAATACAAAAACTTTCTCACTCAACATTTCACACACACGCATTATATATATATATATATATATATATTGTGCTAAATTTCCTCCCATTCCGTTCTAGCGTGGTTGAGTAACAAACATCCATCCAAACTTTCCCATTTATAATATATATGAGTATAAATATAACTTCTTCTTATATAAGTTGGGTTTTCTAATGACATTGTTTTACACTCAGAGAGACTGCACATGAGAAAAAATAATTTAGGGATTTATTTTTAGTTTATACGTATTATTTGCAGCCTTTAATGAATGATATTATCATGGTATTATAATATTAAAATATATATTTGATATTTTATATCATTTAATCACATCCAATGCTTTATTTTTTGTAAAAAGTTATATTACGCTTAAAATATTTACTTTTTAAAAAGTATTCAATGTTTTAGAAAGCATCTTTTTTTATACACATTTTTACATCGAAATAGCAATCAACGAAATGCAACGACCAACGACCATAACCCGTCAACAGTCAACAACCGTAACTCGTCACCAAAGTGCATAGCTGTTAGAGAATAAAAATTTTCTGCGATTACAAGTATGTTAGTGCCTTCAAGCACAATATTTGTGCAAGATGGAGATCTCTGATTCCAGACCACAAATCATGTGATTTTGACTTTGAGAGCAGTTAAAACATCTAGCAAGTCGCGATATCGAAGAACTTCTTGCATAATATTTGAGTTTGAGAGCAGACTTTGAGAGCAATTAAAACATCTAGTAAGTCGCGATATCGAAGAATTTGAACTAATCTTAAAGACAGCATTTCGCATGTCCGTAGCATTTCTCAGAACACACAGCAGTCAAATACAGTACATGCTATGTTGCGATTCTATTTGGTAGCTGAAAAAAAAAGCTGTCATGTTGAGCATGTTTTATTGTAATAAAATTTGTAAATCCTCGTTAATATATGATAATTGTGTGATTCGCTTTTAAAAAGGCAAAAGTTCGGTATGATTTTTTTGAAATAAATCCATTGAAATAAATCTCCCATTCCATTGAAATTGAAATAAATCTCCCCCTACATTATATGTCCTTCATAAGATTTCTGAAAATAGCATCGTTCGTAAACTTTAAAATAAGATGGTTTAAATGATGGTCATCCTGCAAATAATTTTTTCCATAGATAAATTATTTAAATTGTGTAAATGTAGTGTACATTCTATGAATCAAGTTGGTCCGTTTAATGCCACTTGGTCATTCATACCAAGCCGAATGAGCGGAACTCTTCCGAATGAAAGCAGAAGTGAGCGCCTTTCGTTGTTAACGAGCACCGTTCCGGTGAAAGGACTACTTAGCTCGAACACACAAGACACAGCCCTTTTTAGGGGGTGTTCGAACTCATTCATCCATCCGTAAGTCAGAATTGAGATCCCAAGCAGAGACCGACTCATCCCTGATTCAGTACCCCCAGAGGTATCATTGTTATGGGAACTTGGAGGACCTATTGAACGTGCCCCAACTGCCATTAGCGGTCTTCGACAGAGACGAGGACCGAACTCGTAACCTTTCGGTCAAGAAACTGATGCTCTACCAACCAATTTAATTTTAACCCTTTGCGATCGCCAAATTTCTCTGATGAGAGTAGCAGCTAGTTGGAGCCAATGTAGCTTTTCGGAGTAATTTCTCCCTTAGTAATTGAAAGCAAATAGATGGGCAAACACTGAATTCGTTGAAACTGGTTTGTTGTGTTTAATAGTGCTTATAATACATAAAAACTTACATTTTTAATTTCTGTCATTTTCCAAAGTGTGATATTTTGCAAAACAATCGCCGATATGAAGTCTTGGGGCGGTTTCAAAGCGATAGATAGATAGATATATAATCTTACGCAATGTGTTAATAACATAACCGACTTTTAAGATGACGTTCGAATGCCGCAAAGGGTGAAGTTCGTGAGTGTCCACTGTATGACGTTTTTAATTGAAATGTATTGATATTAACCCATTACCAATTGATAAGAATTCGATTGATTGTGGATGATGTTTTCTAGGTGCTTTTCTGATTCCTTACGCCATCATGTTAGTGTTTGTGGGTCTGCCGCTTTTCTTCCTGGAGCTGTCATTCGGGCAGTATGCAAGTGAAGGACCCATTACTATATGGAAAATATCGCCTTTGTTTCAAGGTAAAATTATACACTTCGGGCAATTATTTTTAAGATTGAAGATGATCCAGGAGTGAAATTTTGAAATTCTCAAAACAAGTTTGTATTAAATGTTAACCCCATTCATATTCTGTTTATATTATAAAGAACTAGCTGCTGCCGTAGAAGAAATCATCTTGGAAACATCGTTTGGAATTTCAAATAGTTATTTTGTTTAGTTGAGAATGGTAGGAAGAAGGATATTTAGTTGCTTATCGACAGTGAGTTAAAATGCGGACAAACAAATATTTATTTTGATATATTAGATTTGTGAATTCTTTTAGAATTATAAAGCTTGCTGTTCTTTTTGAATGGTAATGAAAGAAACTATTTATCGTTTCTCGTGATTCGCTTAATATTCGTTCAGAATTCTGAAGTTTAAGGTTAGAAAATGTGATTAAAATTGAGTAAACATAGAAAATATATTTATACCATGAAATCTTTAATATAGTTGAAAAGATGATTTTTTGAAAACAGATGGTGCAAAATTATTTGTATTGTGATATTTTCGGAAGTGACTGCAAAAACGCGAAAATTTTATTAAAAGTTTCGATAAAATTTCAAACCTATAGGACTGGTATCCATAAACCTTTCTCTCACACTCTCTAATAAAACTATTACCTGAGAGAACGACTTACATTGCATTTACGTAGGTAGTTCCGAAATATTAACCTCTTCCATACAGCCGACCACCCCACCACCACTGAACGTAGCAGTATCGACAGTTTATATTCACTTCTAGCTTGAATTTAACATCTTTACTGAAACTGTTGTGTCTTCTTGGCGAGTGATTTGGTGGTTCATCCATGGTAAATACAAGCGGTAAATAAATTTGAAAATAATTTGTATACTGTAGATGATCGTATTACGCCGCCTCAGTGCAAGCAATCTGTTGTCGAAGTTTTCATCGGAATCGGATGAGCAGCGCATAAGAGACATGCAGACAAACATTCATTTTTATTTATATAGATTATTATAGAATTTTGAAAGCAATTCATAATTGAATGGTGCCACTCGTATTGAATAAAATTTAATCGAATCAATCTATTGGTTGGTAATTTTGTTCAATAAAACTGTGTCATATTATCGAAAGCAAGTTTCAAAGTTCACAAAAATATAGTAAGTTAGAAATGACAAAGAAAAATACACTACAAAATTCGATCTTTACGAACATAAAATGTATAAGAATGATAATATTATTTTTATTATGGAATAGAAGAGCGAGTTATGAACGTAAAAGCTAACTTTTATGTAGAAAGCAGCTTTGAAATAGCGCAGGTTAATTTGTTTTAATAAACGGCACTTTTTTTCATTTCCAGGCCTTGGCTACGCTATGTTCTTAATGTCTACGCTCGTAGGGATATATTACAATATGATTTTAGCATGGGCCCTATTTTACTTGATGTCTTCTTTAAGAAGCATTCTGCCCTGGAGTTCTTGCGACAACTGGTGGAATACTGTAGGTAAATAACACTTTCTATGCTTTATTTGCTTTTCAACTGTTCACTATTGGATTGCATTGAATTTCATATGCATAAATCAACTAGCTGGAACCCGACGAAGAAAAGAATGTTAATAGCAATCAATCAGTAATGTGGCATTGTTTTATCGAAGTAGGATGAACGGTACGACAGTATATAAAATGCGAACAAACTAATGTTCCTTTTTATGTATTAGATTTGTGTATTCTTTTAGAATTGTATTACTTGGTGTTCTTTCAGAAAGGTAATGAAAGAAACTATTTATTGTATCTCGTCATTCGTTTCATATTCGTTCAGAATTCTCAAATTTAATTTTTAGAAAATGGGATCAAAATAGTTTCTTCTAAAATTGATTAAACATAGAAAATATATTTATACCATAAAATCGTTAATATAGTAGAAAAGTTTTTTTCTTCTTGAAAATTAAAATGATGCAAAATTATTTGTACTACAATATTGTTAGTAGCTACTTCGAAAAACGGTAAAATTTAATTAAAACTTAAAAACCATAGGGTTGATCTTCCCAAAACTTTCTCGCATAATATGTGATAAAGTTGTTAGTCTGAGAATGACTTGCATGACGACCAAATATAAATTACTGGAAAATTTAAATTAATTAATTAATATTTGAAAGAAACTGTATTAATATCAATTGTTATCCAGTACAAGTTTTAAGAAATATATTTGAACTTGAGTGGATGAACAAGTATTTTATTAACGATTGAAAATTCGAATTATTTAATTAAATTAACGATTGAATATATATACACTGAAGTGACAAAAGTCATGGGATGACTGTTAATATCGTGTCGGTCCTCCTTTTGCCCGGCGAAGTGCAACAACTCGACGTGTCATGGAGTCCACAAGTCGTTGGAAGTCCTCTGCAGGAATATTGAGCCATGTTGTCTGTATAGACGTCCATAATTGTGAAAGTGTGGATGGTGCAGGAGTTTGGGCACGAACGGACCTTTCGATGATGTCCCGTAAATGCTCCATGGGATTCATATCGGGCAATCTAGGTGGCCAGATCATGCGCTGGAATTGTCCGGAATGTTCTTCAAACCAATCGCGAACAGTTCTGGCCCGGTGACATGGCGCATTGTCATCCATAAAAATCCCATCGTTGTGTGGGTACGTGAAGTTCATGAATGGCTGCAAGTGATCTTCAAGCAGCTGAACATAACCATTTCCAGTCAATGATCGGTTCAGTTGCACCAGAGGACCGAGTCCATGCCATGTAAAAATAGCCCACACCATTATGCAGCCACCACCAGCTTGAACAGTGCCTTGCTGACAGTTTGGGTCCATGGCTTCGTGGGGTCTGCGCCACACTCGAACTCTACCATCAGCTCGTAACAACTGAAATCGTGACTCATCTGACCCCGCCACGGTTTACCACTGGTCTAGGGACCAGTCGATATGCTCACGAGCCCAGGAGAGTCGCTGCAGGCGATGTCGTGCTGTCAGTAAAGGCACTCGAGTCGGTCTTCTGCTGTAATAGCCCAAGGAAGACAAATTTCGCCGCACAGTCCTATCGGACACGCCCCTCGTACTTCCCACATTGATTCCTGCAGTTATTTGACGAAGTGTTGCGTGTCTATTGACATTGACCATTCTACACAGACGTCGGTGGTCTCGGTCGTTAAGTGCAGGTGGTATATATACTACTGCCATCTGTATATTTGCATATTGCTATCCCATGACTTTTGTCACTTCAGTGTATAGGGAGAGTGTGAACTAATAGTAGGAATCGAAAAAAAATTATATATGCTACCTTTATCACAGAATTACTATTTTCAAGGATCACACTATTTATTTGATAATCTGATGCGTGTAAAAAAATAATAATATCCGGTGATTTATTTTTAGGTCAGCTTATAATATTCGTTTCAAGGTAAACTGAAATAATCCTACGGCAAGGCTAGCGATCACATCAAATCCTAAATTATTTTGCTTTAACTCTTTAATTCGATTATATACATTAAAGGATAATCATTTTACCAAACTGTAAATAATTCAGGGTTGGAGGCGAAAATGTGACAACTGAATACAGTTTTTGAGGGGAAAAAAAAGGAACATCCGATGAGTAGTAATGGATTTTCTCTTAATTAGAATATTTTAGAGAATCAGAAAATTTCTAAGAAATAGAGCTTTTTATCTGCATCTGGATTATAAGAAGGAAAAAAATTCTTTTTTATAAGCTTAAGGAGCCAAATTCGACTAGAATTTGAGCTTAACCTCCTCCAACTGGCGATTGCAACTCCTGACGTCATTAACTCTAAACATCAAGGAAGAGTGATTTTGCTGTAGAAATTAAATCTAACTAAATATATCGAATTAAAAAGTAATATTTGTAAACTAAATTTATGCTATTTAAATACAAGTGCTAACTTCAAGCGATATCTATATCATGTAGTATCATATCTATATCATCTCAATTTTGCGGCGGCATAACTGACACTAATTTTCTTTAGAAAAATGAAATCAATTTTAACTACTAAAAAGTACTACTACTACCAATTTTAACTATTACTGCTATTACTTACTATAATATAACTACTAAAAAGACTGAAAAATATATAATTGTTCCGAGTTCCACTACAGTATAACTATACATTCTTAACACATTTGCATCATATGAAAATATAAGAAAAGGCCCATATCACGGAAAAAATTTTATTTTATAATTAGGTGTAAAATTGTAAAAAAGTAGAAAAAAATCATTTTTGAGCATTATTTGTGAGTCATTTTGTTCAGTGTGGTCATATTTGAATTGTGGGATGCATATAGGTATATAGTATGTAATATGAATATAGTATATATCAAATTATATGCATAGCAAATAATATGACGCAGCGTATATATACGCTCCAGTGATAGTAACCATGAAAATTGAGTGTATATATACGCTAATGATGCATATGGGTTAATCTTACTAAGCATAATGTCATTCTAATCAGCTTTTAAATAAGTACAAGATAATTCCTTGAAATGTTTGAGATATCGCATGAGTAAAGAATAAGGAAACTGCTATTAATTTTTTAAAAAAGATGTCCCCCCTCCTTTAAACAAATATATATCTAAAAATAATTTTATGAAAAGATTTATTTTAACTCCTTAATTTTATTAATAAAGCACCAACCGGGCAAAAAATAATCATTTTCTAAATAAGCTAAAATCATGTCATTCGCATTCATTACAATCCATTGCAAAAACGACGTAGAATCCATAAATTTACGGTTGGTAATGTAATCAGCTTTTCTAAAAAAGACCTAATTAAAAACTTCTTAAAAAGTTATTCAATCGCTTCCACAGTCATGGTGCGAGATGACAATTTTTTCGAATGAAAAAAGTCTGATTAAATTTTACCAAGAAATGGGTAAATAAAAGCTAATAATTTCAGGAACACATTTATCTGGCAAAAAAATTTGGTTTTGGAAGTCAAATGCACCAAAGGAATTTCCAACGTCAACAAATCTTGGGAGTGGATGTGTACTTGTTTGGGGTTTTCCGGTTTCGGTAAATTAACCATTATAAATAAATGGAAATATAAATATGGTATTTGAAAAATAATTTACGGCAAAAAAGGCTTTCAACAAAAGCTACATTTCCCTGAATCTTAATCACTCAGTTACATTGTACAATCCCCTTATATTACATAATCACAAAAATGTTCTCCTCGTTCATCTAAGTTTTATCTAATTGAATATTTATGAGAAATTCTGGATCAAAATTTTGGATATAGACTATTTTTCTCTGGATCAAAAATTTGGATATAGACAAATAGATTGAAATGATTTATTAAATGATTTTGATCTACAATGTTTAAGACAGGAAATTTAGGTTGAATTACTGGCAAAGAGATTAAAAGCAGCTATTCATTTAGAAAAATATCACACAAGGCATTAACTAAAAAACTACATTCCCCTGCATCGTAACCACACAATTATATTATATAATCCCCCGAAGCTTACAAAAATGCTCTCTTCGGTCATCTAATTTTTATTTAATTGAATATTTATGAAAAATTCTGGGTCAAAATTTTGGATTTAGACAATTATTTTCTGGATCAAAATTTTGCATATAGACAATTTTTTTCTGGATAAAAAATTTCGATATAGACATTTTTTTCTGGATCAAAAATTTGGATATAGACAAATAGATTGAAATGACTTATTAACTGACTTTGATCTAGAAAGCTTAAGACAGGAAATTTAGTTGAATCACTGCCAAAGAGATTAAGATCAGCTAGTCAGCTAAAGAATATCACATAAGGCATTAACTAAGAAATATTTATGAAAACTTTCAACATTATAGGCATTGTACAAATACAATAACATATATTAAAACAGTAAAATATATTTCCTGGTACATATTTATAGGCAGTACAACTTACGTTCATGATGATCAAAAGTTTACTTTCTGCACCTATTTTGCAAAAAACAAAATCTTCATGTGTGATACTTTTATTAACACAAATATTGTACGCAGATTTGTCAACAAACTGTTATGGTTACGACTTGAAAATTCCCTTTGAATGTGTTTTAAGAAGAAAAAATATTTTATAAAAACTAAAAGATTATCCATATTATTGTTTTTTTGGAAAGTAAATACTTAAAAACCAAATGTATTAAATCAAATATAGAATCACGAATGAATGCGTAGGTGTTTCTCTGAATTCTTTAATAATTTGAAAGCTTATTCAGTAAAATTTCAAAAAATAACAGGCGAGAAGAAAGAAAGCTTCGTAACTGTTTGACTAACGGGATCAGGTGTTAGAGGGCACATAATGCTGAGCGTGTTCAAGCGAGCGAAAAAAAACAAAAAAATATTTAACGCATTCACTGCCACTACCCTCGCCTGATATCAGGACCATCTATCTCATGAGATTATCCCTTCTTTACTATCTTTGAACTGTAGTAGAAAAGGTGTCATCTAATAATATGGATGGTTTGGTCCTAGAAAAGAACGTAATCTTTGAGTTATCTCGTAGTTGGCAGTCAACGTGTTAATGTAATAGTTCTAATAAATTACCTGAAGTAATACATTTCATTGCAAGTGCAAATGCCAGTATGATTAATTATTCTTGAATACAGCTGACGACCCCACCACCACTGAACGTAGCAGTATCGACAGGATTTGTTGTGGTCGACTGTTGAATAAGTATTGCCCAATCTTACATGGACCGATCAATCAAACTAACATTCCTTTCGGGGTAGTAAACAGCTGTCTTTCTCCCCATCTGCACACTCTCAAACAGTTGGAATGAAACTATCCATCTTTGACATCATATCCTTCAGGGTTTTGAGATTATCTAAGACCATCAGTACTGTAATTAAATCATTATTTACAATCTTCAGGTTTTTTCCTTCACTCTGAGACCTCTATACATTCCATTAAATAGTGGTAAATAATACCAATTTCTCCACAAATGCATTTATTTTCCTACCTTCTTCCTAGTCTTTGGAAACATGCAGGAAATCTCCCATGTCCATATATTATTTGGATTATAAGCGGATGGTATCTTGTTATTTTTTATTTCTGGATTAGCAATAAGGTCGAAAGTTATTCTTCCTTTTTTTGGACATATACCATCTGTCAAACCATTGTAGTTTTATTTCTTCTCCCAATTACCCTGCCAATATGAATACTAGAGTCACAGCGGCTGTGGAGGAACTAACTGGATCATATGTTCAAAGCAAAGAAAGCAATTGATTGAGGTTCTCTGTAGATTTTGCAGCAGTTTTGAACACGAGACCATCGAAATTACTCAAAACAGAAAATATGAATTGATTATAGAGCACTAGATGGTACCCGGCGCGTTGCTGCCACCGAAAAAAATAATAATAAGTGAAATGAATCAATAAATTGGCAATGTTTTATTGAAATAGGATGAAATATAAGACAATATATAAAATACGAAACAAATATTCTCTTACATATATTAGATTTGTGTATTCTTTTAGAATCGTCAAACTTGATATTCTTTCAGAATGGTAATGAAAGAAACTATTTACTATATCTTGTGATTCGTTTAATATTCATTCAGAATTCTCAAATTTAATTTCGGAAAATGTGTTTTTCTTTAAATTGATTATATAGTTGAAAACATAATTTTTGAAAATGAAGATGGTGCAAAATGTTTGTACTACAATGTTTTTGGTAGTTACTGCGAAAAACGCCAAAATTTAATTACAATTTATAACTCCCAAGGCTGGCCACCTCAAAACTTTATCGCATAATCTGTAATGAAATTGCTACCACTGAAAATGATTTGCATGGCTACAAAATACTAACCTTTCACTTGGATTGAGCATTTCTACAGAATTTATAGTCTCCTCGGCGAGTTACCTGGTGATTAATCCTTGGGAAGTAGTTGCAGTTGAGATTCAATTTTTTTTTTTTTTTGTAAATAATTGTACTGTTCCTATAACCATTACGCAGATGTAAACAATAAAATGACCAAAGTTTCATCTCAATTGGATGAACAGTTTAGGAAGTTATAAGAGAAATACAGACAAACATTTATTTTTATTTATATAGATGAACCAATGACATAGAGTTTTAGTGTTCACTTATTAGTGGACCATCTATTATTTCAATAACCTTATAGAAGACATAATCACATATCTTTCCCAATTTACTTCTCAAATGCAAAGGAAAACTCTACTAAAGAATTCCTATAATGGTTGTTATCGATATGCCTACATTACAGAATCACAGTGCTCCTAATTAGACCTATAGGTATTAAAGTACCTGCTGTATAGTCAGATACAGAGGATGAAAATTTTCAATTCAATTTTAGTAGATTCCGTAAGAAATCATGCCTGCAAAATGTGATGGGAACTGAAATGATATTAACCACTTGTCATGCGAATTTACTTAACTTCCTTATTACATGACAAATTTAATAGCTTTCTCATTGAAATATTTACTATTATTTTAATTCCTTTAATAATAATACGTTTCAAGTGACTTTTTTCATTTTAGATTATTTAATACGTTTCTCTTAATTGCATATTAAAAATTAAAAATTCAATAATTCGATGCGCGTATCAGACTCGTAATTGTATGTGAAATGGTTAATTCACATTTTTATCGATGATATTTACAATTCGAGAATCTTTCAAATTAATTAAATTTTTAGGGGGGTGTTTGGGCCGGGCAGACAATTTTGTAAGGTAATTTTTCATTAAAAATTATCTCTCGGTATATTCTTTTAAAACTTTTTTTTATTTTTCAATTAAGTCGTTATTCTAAATTGTGTCATTAGCCTTAATTAAGCAATCTAGAATCTTTCAAATCTCTAAGGAGATGGCTTAGTTGCGAAAGTCTTATTTAGCAGAAATAACCCGTACCTGTAGTTTCTTAAACTCATTGAAAGGAACATCAAGAACTAATTTTGCTTACATTTTCGCAACTTTCTTGATCATAGTGACCATTTCTATAAGTAATTCCTTTTTAACTATAGAACCATATTTAACACTGAGAGACTGTTTGAAATTTAAAACAAATTAATACAAAATTCTCAATGTTAACCTAAATAATTTGACAAGCAACTCCTCTTTTTCTTTTCCTTTTCCAAACTGTGAAAGTAATAATATTTTACTCGGAGTAATAATCCTTACTCCAATTATTCCAAGTAATAATCCTTACTCCAATTTTGCTCCAAGTAATAATCCTTTCTCCAATTTTACTCCAATTAATCATCCCTACTCCAATTATACTCCAAGCAATAATCCTTATTCCAATTTTACTCCAAGTAATAATCCTTACTCTAAAGGTCTTATACATCTTGATAAAAGATTTTCCATCTTCTTTTCCAGCTTGTAAGAAATTTGATGCCAAAAATTGTAGTGCCATTCATGGAATTTTGTCGGAAAATGGCACGTGTATTTTACGGTACCAAGTATCCAATGCCACCTGGGAAACTCTAGAGCTCTCAGCATCGAAATCAAAGACGGCAAGTGATGAATATTTTCAGTAAGTGCTTTAAATAAATTATAGTACTTTGCTTTCTGATGCTTAGTTACACGTGTCTAAAGTGTAAACCCAATATATTATCTATATACAGGCACTATATTATATTAATATACATGTATATTTATATATTACTGTCGTCAAGAAATACATGACTTCATGTTTTTTACAGTAATTTTGTTTTGGATATCACGGAGGGTCTGCATGATTTGGGTGGAATGCGTTGGGAGTTAGCCATTTGTCTATTTGTTTGCTGGGTTTTTGTATTTTTATGCCTTCTAAAAGGAGTCAAGAGCATGGGAAAGGTGAGTTATATGTGAACTTCCTAAGAAAATCTATCTATTCAGAACTTTATATTTCATTTGAATGTATATATTTAATTTATAGCATCATCTGGAACTCCATTATGAAAACGGAATACCGTAATTCTGAATCAAACTGCAGAATCATATTATTTCAACTCCAGACTAACCGAATTTAAACCACTCTGAACAAGTACCCACCATGTCACTTTCCTAAATTTCATCTCATTCGAATGTAAAGATATCTCTAACATTTAAGGTTTACTCCAAACTCATGTATATTCTTTAATACTTACTCCATATTAATGTATATTCTTTAATACTTACTCCATATTTCATGGAGTAAGTATTCATGGATTTCATGTACAAGTGCCCACCATGTCACTTTCCTAATTTTCATCTCTGTCGAATATAAAGATATCTCGTAACATTTAATTCTTAATCCATACTAATGTATATTCTTTAATGCTTACTCCATATCAATGTATATTCTTTAATACTCACTCAATACTAATGTATATTTTTTAATTCTTACCATATACTAATGTATATTCTCTCAATTTGGGTGAAACTTGAGACGAAATCAAGACTTTCCACAGTCACTTGTTTAAACCTCTCACACCACCTTCCATTTGGTTCCATCCAGATTTCATTTTTTCCATTAGATGATTTTGTAACAAATATCAAAAAGCTTTGTACTATTTATATCTCAGAATCACTTATATTCAATAGATAACATTACCATTTAACGATAGACAATAACAAATTAGATTATCTCCCGATTTATAAAGATTCTGGTCTAAAGATTTCTAAATTTTATTCTACTCTATTCTAAAAATTCTAAAGATTTTATAGTATTTAAGAAACATTTAAGACAATGATTCTAGAAGTTAATCCACTTTTGAGTTTTTAAGTTCACAGGCAATGGTTTTTTTTATTTTGGGAACCTTTCACAAAATTGCTTCTGTTGTCGGCAAATTTAAAATGAGGCGCATTTTCATTAATTTTCTCTCAATGAGATCGATTTCTTTAAACACTCCCTTGATTAGAAATATCCCTTTACTGTATTCTTTGAAACATGGTATTTTGTTCATCAAAAAACAAAAACTTTGCTCAGGAAACAAGATTTTTAAGTGAGATTAGAGATATTCTATATTTAATTCGAAATTTGAGAAATTATTAGTTGTAGTTCACTAATATGATATTTATTCTTATTACCTGTAATAAAATGCGGAAAATTTAACGTTGATAAAAAGAGAAATATTCTTAACATATTTCTTTCTTCTTTCAGGCTGTTTACTTCACAGCTTTATTTCCATATCTGGTTCTCACTATCCTCTTAATACGAGGTTTGACTCTAAACGGGTCAATGGAAGGTATTATGTTCTACCTCACGCCGGAATGGCACAGGCTGAAAGAAGCTCGGGTAAGATACAAATCCTCCAATAAATCCATCTTTTAAAGGTCAGATTTTCTGGAATCTTTTTCTTAATAAATCGTCTAATAAATCCAATCTTTTAAAGATAAGATTTTCTGGAAGCTTTTTTAATCATTTATAGGAATTTTATTATTAAAACAATTTACTTTATTGGCAGGAATATTATTTCTAAAAAAAAGAATATATAATTGTGTCATTTAGCTTATAATGATGATTAGATGAGAAGAAATTAGAATAATTCATTTCTTATAGCGCATGTGTTCCATATGTTGTTGTTGGAAATACTTCCCACAATAACGAGAGAACTCTCAGAGGCTTATGGCTGGACCTTAACACATAAACTAATAACCATTTCGATCCATTTCAAATATGGAGCAAGCTGGAGTAGACGGCGGCGGACTGTTAACCAGCCATAGTGCCATTATTGTATATAATTCATTGCCATTGTGTATATAATTCATGTTATAAAACTATTGACGTTTCTTACTTGAATTTCCATTAATTTATTTTAACACTAATCAGAGAATCTAATTTGAAACAATCTACATTCAGGAACACTTACATCCAGTCTTTTGTGTTAGATTCCATTTCCTTAAACAGACAATAAATATGCGGAATTCTTTCTGCATTTCAATTTCTCGGAGATAATTCTGTGTAGAGCAACTCATGTATTCTTGTAACAATGCATCCTTTCCTTAGGTATGGGGAGATGCAGCCATGCAAATCTTCTTTTCACTATCACCATGTTGGGGAGGATTGATAACATTGGCTAGTTACAACAGATTTCATAATAACTGTTACAGGTAAGTTACTAATCATTATACTGACATAAAACATTTCTGCCTAATTTGCCATCCTGTCTCAAACTGTTAACTATAAATCGTTCATTAAATAATCATGAAAAAATTGGTTACAATATAAAAATCAGTAGTAATGGTCTCCCTTAAACTTTCTCATTTATTCCCTAATAATTGTACTTGCATATTATTAATTGGAGAACAATAGTTCAGAAAAAAGTTACAGGGCTAGTACATTTTTTATTTATTTTATTGGCAATTAACCAGTGGGATGAAGTTGATATACAGGCACCAGAGCATTTAATATTTATTTTGGACGCCTTATTTCCCACCAACTGGAAATAAGGTGGGGCACATACCTTCACTTGTAGTTACACATATTGTATACTCACTTTTAGTTACACATATCTTCAACCAAAAATTGGGCACATATCTTCACTTTAGTTACAATATTGCATACAAAATTTCATTTATTTAAATCATTGCTTTTTATGAGTCATCCCGTTTACATGCATTCATAAATACAGACTGTCAACTCTTGGGCGACTTTATTCAAAATATGATATTGATCTACACTTTGGATACTTAACCAGTTCATCGAATTCAATCCATCTAGCTCTTTAAATTTGGTAATTATGTTATTACTTTCTGCTCGAACTGCCGGACATAAAGATTTCCTCTTATCGGATTTCGCTCAAAATTTGACAGAAATCTGTAAGTTGGCTCATAAAAACCATATGCGAAATTTCATTCATATAGCTGAAAACGGTTTTGAGTTATCATGTTCACATACCAATTCCAAGAATGTGTTTTTTGGACTCGCGGAGGTCTGAAATGTGGAGATCTGTCAAGATTTCGAATTCGAATTTTTTAAAAGCTACAATACTTTCACTTCGTACACTCCGACATTATAATGATAAAATTTATGTAGATTTAAATTTTGATCTTCAGATTTAAGACATCGGCATAATACAGGGTTATGCCCCCACCCAAAAAAAGGAACAAGCACCTGTTTTCTTATTTCTGTTAGACATATTGCAATGTTTCGTCAAATAAGCTACAAAAATGCACGAAAACTCTTTGTAGGGGTAAATAATAAAAAGTTACAAAAATTAACTTTTTATCGCGAAAAATATCAAGAAATAAAATGTTTTTCTTACACTTATTTATAAGCATACAAAATTAAATTTTTCCATCCACAAAATTTATAAAAGTACTTAAAAACGAATTTATTGGCTTAGAGCATTTTTTAGTAACGCAAGCAAGTATATGAGTGAATCTTTCTTTGTCTTTTTTAGGGATAATATTATATATCACAAAAAATTATTTAAAAGAGCGGGATCATAATTTCATAATTTTCATAATGCATTTATTAACTTTCAATAAATTTTGAAAAATGTAAAATAAGACATTAATTGAAACATATAAAAAAATCTTATTCAGAATGAATATCTTTGACTCATATACAAAGTTGTATTTTTTTTTAAAGTTCTTGCATATACGCAATCCAGATCATTAATTATTACATCAAGACACCAGCAAAAATTTGCTGCATCTACAGCAGACATTTTACTGACATGAGAGTGTCAGCAACTTCATAAATAAATTCAACAGGTGTCAATTCAGATGATCAAATTCAACAAGTGCTTGTAAACCTATCCACCTATCAAGGAATTCAGTATTTATCCATTATCTTACAGCCGATATTTGATGAAGATGAGCACTATCTAGTTGAGACCACATCTGTAGATGTACTACCAAACGACAAAGAATTCAGACATGATGGAATTCAAAACTAACTCCCTTTCAGAATACTTCTTGTATACAGCCTACCACCCCGCCATCACTGAACGTAGTAGTGTCGACAGGATTTGTTGTGGTCGATTGCTGAATAAGTATTGTCCAACCTTACATTGACCAATCCGTCAAACTAACATTCCTTTTGGAGTAATAAATAGCTGTCTTTCTCCCCATCTGCCCACTCTCAAACAGTTGGAATGAAACGATCCATCTTTAAAATCATATCCTTCAGGGTTTTGAGATGACCTGGTACCATCAGCTTTGTACTTAAATCATTATTTACAATCTTCAGGTTTTTCCTTTTCTGTTGTATAAAATAAGATCAACCAAAAACTCTAAAAATACCACTTCACACATTTATGCAAAATTGTATCTGATGATCTTCTTATCCGAAGAATTTTTTTTTTCAGTTTGAAATGTGCCGTTTTGAGGATTGATGCTAGTATCTCTATTTAAATGACATTCCTTTGTTCAAATTAATTAACGTATAATAAAAAATATTTTTCATCCGAAGTCAGGCCCAATTGTAAAATTCTAAATGTTCATCGTGATTTGATTGTAGTTGTCCTTAGAGTCCACGAACACTATATGGATTAAAATAAGTTTGAAGTTATCTGTGCAATCGTTTTTGGAATAATTAACACATTGTATGCGAGACACGTACTAGTACGTTTTCTGACGATTGATACTTATGCACGGGTCATGTACTGGTACAGGTTAGTGTAAAAACGTGGATTGTTTGTGGGTACAAAAATAACGATATATACAGGAAAACGAAGCCGAATGTTCTTTTCTACTACATAGATTCTGTAAAAATGTAGAGAAAAACTAGTTTTTTCGTCAGTCGATGCGGAACAACTGAACGGGCAGGTGAATTTAAAAAATCAATTTAGATTTAAAATTAAATTTTCATTTATCCTAGCGAAAATGAGCGAATTTTGCCGTGTACCTCTTCATAGAGGAAAGTGCTTTAAACGTTACCTCACAGTAAAACATTATTAGTTTTAGGATTGCTCTTTTCATTTTTTTATAATGTAAAAAGGTTTATATATAACATCATCCGAAAAAATTAAAACTATATACTACTATTTCTATTTGATTTTTCGTATTTACGATACTATTATAAATTTATCCACTAAAAATATAAATTTTTTTGTTTACAAAAATCTAATGGTTGTTATTTATTTATTTCTATTTATATATTTCAATCTAAAATACGAAAAGTTGGTTAAAAAATGAAACAATTTTCGATCTATTGAGATTGAACTGAATCACACAATTGACCCGCAAAACGCCCGCTCCCGGTACAATTCCGCTGTGAAATGTACCCGCACACAATGTGTTAATTTGAACAAGAAAATAAAAATGAGTGTGTAGACCTAAACGATTTATCTGCTTTAAAATCAAATTAATTTGATAAATGATAGGTATTTTTATACATTGTTCACTTGGAACATGTACATAATCCAACTAATGTAGTAGGAAGGGGAAATGTTTTGATACCAAGCAAATGATTGTTATCAAAGAAAGGCAATCGATATTGACTTGTGATTTTTACAATCATTTGTCCTAATGGCAAATTATGAAATTGCATCTTTATTATGAAAATATTATACAAATGTTTCAACAGATCCTCATATTTCATATTCATTCCGAATTGTAAATTTATTATTTTATAGGGATGCCTTATTCATTGTTTTTGGAAATTGCGGAACTAGTTTCTTTGCCGGATTTGTAATCTTTAGCATTGTTGGTTTCATGGCTCACGAACTTGGAGTTTCTGTTAACCAAGTTGCAGCACAAGGTAACAATGATCAATTTTAAATGTTTGTATGGTTATGGTTTCACTTTTTTTTATTTGAAAATACACTGGTTTCGGTATATAAATTTTTTGGGTGAGTACACTTTTTTTAAAACTACGATAAAGTTACCCTATTAAGAAAAAGAACGGATTTGAAAGGCAAGTAAAATTTTGCTTGTTTTTATTTCTATATAGCGCTATTTATTCATATACATAATGTTGGGAGCACTATTTATTCATATACATAATGTTTGGAGCACTATTGATTGGTATACATAATGCTTGGAGCACTCTTTAAATACAAAATGGAAGTGTAGCTATAAATACAAATGGAAGTATTAATTCCTTCACTAACGAATCTGTGCAGGAAAAAAAATCAAAGTATCATCATGTATTTTCCCATTGCTTTAATCTACGATTCATCCTTTGCTGGTAAATGATATTCTAGACTTGTAACGTGCTACCGTAAACATAAAAATAAACAAAATTCTTTGCTTTTTTATTTTGGTGGGCATGTTTCATTGGTACATGGATTGCGATTAAATAAACTTTATTCGGCTTAAGAGGTTAAATGCTTAACAAGTAGAACTAAAATAAACAAATGGTGAGAAAATTAATGACAAAAGTCAAATTTTGCTACCCTTAATGACTTTTAAGCCCCATTTAGCAGAGCTAGACTGTAAAACTGAAAATGGTAACCGTCTGAGCTCACACGGGTTATATTATCTTTAGTTGCATCAGATGGTCAAATTACCGACGTCTTTCGAAAAAAAAAAGCGCAATAAACCTCAGGAAAAATGTTTATAATATATATGAAGTAATTTTAAATACTCTAAATATGACTATAGCTCACAGTGCTAGACTGTGAAACTGAAAATGGTAACCGCCTGACTTCACACGGGTTATGTTATCATCAGATGGTCAAATTACCGACGTCTTTCGAAAAAGAAAAAAAAAAACCTCATTAAATGAGTACTAATGATGTGTAAAAATTATGTATTTTGAGATAAAAAGCAAACACATTTATCTCTATTTGAAAATGTTGACTCATGTTATTATGCAGGTGCTGGCCTGGCTTTCGTTGCGTACCCGGAAGCTGTTTCTCGACTACCTGTTTCACCGCTCTGGTCTTTCCTCTTCTTTCTTATGCTCATGACGTTAGGACTCGGCACTCAGGTAACCTAATACAAGCAAAATTCTTTCTGTTTCAAATAGCTGGCAAAATGCGATCAATTCAAACGGAAATTTACACAGCAACTTTACATTAACTTATGTTATCTCTATGTGTCGTGTGTGTTATGTTATCTTCTGCCGCGGTAACCTGATTGGTAGAGCATCAGTCTCGCAACAGAAAGGTGGCGAGTTCTATCCTCGTCTCGGCCAGAAACCACCGTGTGGGCTGGTGGCAATTGGGGCACGTTCAATCGATTGCGACTGCAAAGTCCTCCAAGTTTCCATTACAAATGATACCTCTGATTGTACTGAATCAGGGATGAGTCAGTCTCTGATTTGGATCTAAATTTTGACTTGTGGATGGATGAATGAGTTCGACCAAGCCCTAAAAAGGGTTGTGTCGTGTGTGTTCGAGCAAAGTCGTCCTCGTTAACAACGAAAGGCGCACGCCTGTGCCTTCATTCGAAAGAGCTCCACTCATTCGGGCTTGATATGACCAACTGGCATTAGATCCCCCCCCCCATGTTATCTTTGATTCCATGTTCATTGTTAAAATCGCTACACCAATGAAAAAAATATATTATGCATTCAGCGAAACCACAATATTGATTCGACCGTAATTATCGATTCCATTCGGCAGGTTAAAAAAATGGATTTCTGCTTTGTTCGGACATTACACGTTTTGAGCGTTTCACCTACAAACCGCTTTATACGAGATTTCCTTTAAGAAATATTAATTCGTATATCATATAAATATTAAATCATTATTTATTAAAGTTTCTATTGGATACTCTTTCGCTATAAAAGTTGCAGGTTCGCGATTTATTTTCATTACTCATTTCAAGCGTTCATGTGAGTACAGTTGACTCTTAGCAATGACCAACACAAATAACATATCTTCTCTATTTTTTGCATTTTTTCTGTTTTTCAAATAAGTGTAGAACACTTCTGTTATGATAAATAACCTGAGAAAATTTGTCAATGGTGCTGAACAGTTTTGGAGCTTTAATTTTTTTATTGCTTTATGTAAATATTTATAGACCTTAATTCCCATATATTAAGGAAAAATATTCGAATAAAGATGCGTCTATTTCAAATACTTCTGAATGTATGTAAGAATTCCAGTTAGTAGTCTGATTAGAGTTGTATAACCTAGAAAAATCCAACTAGTTTTTTCCTCTAATTGATAAGAACATTATCTTTTACACTTTAGTTTTTAATTTAAAAAAATATATTTTTTATTGGAAAAAAAATTTCTAATGGAAAGTTTTGAATTGGTTTTCAGGATATTTATAGTATACAGCACCATAAACAGCTTTGATAATAATATATGTCGTATAAATCATTTTGAAGATTTTATAACATAGCCATCATGGATATGTTAACACAGCTGACCAAATATCAATTTTATTCCTTAGTGTAAAAATTCTATCAAAAAATTGCACTTCGTGATATGTACTTATGCCTGTCAAAAATGATTGCCTGAACCTAGTTTCAGATTTACATAGCACAATCCTTTGTTTTCATACGTGTTTCGCTTAAATTTACACAACCACCAATATCTCCAGATATATACATTCAACTAACAATAAAATCTAAAAATTTCACCGAGTAAATAGAACTAAAGCGTTATTTTCATTTGAGCACAATTTATCTTGAATTGAAAAAGCAAACTGCGAAATAATTGCATCTTTTAAAATTAAGCGAGAAGTAATTTTAGAGCCGAAAATTTTTAAGATATATTAAAAGGCAAAATAAAAATAATAATATTCCATTTCGATAATTCAGTTTCTAACAAAAAATTTCATAATAAAACTCGCCTGACATCTAACAGTTATCAAACCAAAATAATACAATTACAAAAATATTTAAATTTCTAAAACACATAATTTGAAAAAATCAATACTTCCTCTTCTTTGTTCCTTCAAGATTCTACTTGCTTAGTTTAGTTTAGTTATATTAACGTCCAGTTGAAAAGCAACACTAAGGCTGTTTTGGGATGGACCTCTTCATTTTGAATCGCGGTCAAATGACGAGGATGACACCTGAACTGGCACCCCCCCCCCCTCTTCCCACCACACCAGAGGGAGGATGTTTGGCCTGACAGATTTAACGTGCAAGAGACGCGCTTGCACGATGGTTCTTCGGTGGAATCAAGTCTCGAACCAGTTCCGAAGCCGAGACCTTACCCTCAGACTACCGCGACCTCAAGATTTTATTTGCAAATTGAAAATAAAATTAGATTTATGAAATTCCGACGTATTACTAAATATATAGTTCACTTGAAAGAAGACTACCACAATGTGGAGAAAAAAAACCAGAATTTTATGAAAGAAGTATTTGAAGTTTTGGCTATTTTCCTTACGATTGCAGGTTGTCCCGCTACACTGCACAAAAAGGTAAAGATTGAAACACAAATTTTAACATTGCATCTCCAAAAAATATTGTGTAATTTGAATTCTTCCTAATAAAGAAAAAAAAAAAATGGAGAATTTTGGCAGTCTCTTTCGAAATACGGAAGCAAAAATGAGTGACTACTTTTTAATGTGCAAATAATGTAATTAATATTTATTGTAGAGGTAGAGAAAACCAAATGTATTCTTTTGTTCTGAGGAGTAAAATCTATTCTAATATTATAAATGTGAAAGTTTGGATAGTTAGATGGATGGATGTTTGCTGCTCAATCACGGCTCAACAAAAGGGGATGTAATTTAGCACAAAGATAGACTATAGTCAGGAATAGGGCATAGGCTGCTTTTGATTCCGGTTCATGGAGTGGTTCATTTTTTATTCACTCAAAACTCACTTTCGCGTCAAAAAGCTGAGGACAAATACCGCCAGAGATAAGTAAAGCTTCAGTTTTTTTCTCATCAGAAATGAGCAGAATTTCGACCGATTATTTCAAATGATTCTATTTGTGTGTGTGTGTTTGATGTATTTAAAATCAAATGTTGTTAATGAATCGATCTATAAATAAATAGTTTTTACGTTAGTTGCGTGTTTTTGTTACTAAATTGTATTTATGTTATATATATCCCTATTATGTTATGTTGTGTTTTTCGTATATGCTTCTACTTTTAAATGTATCGTTTTTAGGTGAGGATAATTTTTTGATTTGTCATCATTTGATCGTTTTTCGTACATATACATCAAAATTTCCACGCGAACAGAGACGCGGGTCAAAGCTAGTAAGAAATAGTTTCGAAAACGCTAGCGCATAATGCGGAGGAGGGGGATAGCAAGGATATGAAATAGTTAAAGTATTTTAATCCTGAATCCTATGACGACACGCAAGGTGTCTCAAATAAGGGAAACAAGCCTTTATTTCCCTAAATATTCCATCTAGACTAATAATTCTAGTTATAAAGCTTCATTAAATAAGGTTAGAAATCGAATGAAAATTCTTTAGATTCTGGGAAAGTTGATAATAAAATTTTTTAAAAATTGAATTTTCTATAGTAACGTACATAATAAAGTGGAGGCCATTCACCAGTCATTAATCTCACTAATCTCTGATTAATTTCATTCATCTCTAATTTGAGTAGAATCGCAGAAAATACGAATCTTCGAGAACACAAATGTTAAAAGTTTGAAAACTCTCACACATCACAAAATGAATGAAAAAATCCATCTTTAAAGGCACGAAACGAGTCTGTCAAAAGAAAATATTCTTGATGACCTCGAAACAAATTACCATACAATCGATATGCAGCTTATTAGAGTAGCCACAAGACTCGTTAATGATTGCACGTCTTTATTGTTTTTTTCTAAATGAAATGAAGATCAAAACCAATTTTGGATTTCTAATTGATTCCCTCTGACTGTTTAGAAGTGCGTACTTGTATCATTTACATTTGGATAATTAGAGAATCAGTTAATCAAAAAATTAATTAAAATAGAAGCATTATTGATTTTTAATACAACATTTTAATTTAAAAAATGTAACCTCTAAACTTTTTAGACCCATTTATGACAATGTTGAAAAAAAAATAAAGTCATGTAAGGTAAGATAATTGTCTAGTTTTTTTCTCCTTATTTCAGTTTACCATTGTTGAGACTGTTGTAACAACAATTGTCGATACTTGGCCAGAAAAATTGCAGCGGCGGAAACCTTGGGTTTTATCTAGTGCTTGTTTCGTCATGTTCTGTTTAGGTCTTCTAATATGTACGAAGGTAAGTAAAATCAACAATCCTCCGTTCATTATAAGAAACCCATGACAAAAGCTAACTTTAATGCAATAAGGAGAGATCCCCTTAAAAAGTGAACAAAGTAAAGCTATGAAATTTTGTCGCAAAAATTTCATATTTTTTATTTCTTTACTAGATGGTACCCGGCACGTTGCTGCCACAGAAATAATCATTTTGGAAATATCGTTTGAAATTTAAAATAACTGTCTTGTTTCATTGGGAATGATAGAAAATATAATATTTATTTGCATATCGGATATAAATAGATTCATTGAAATGGAGTTACATATAAAGGAGAAGCGTAAATAATATCAATTCTATTCTATTTTTTACTTTAATTAATTCTTTTTTTCAAATTTATTATTCAAAACTTTAGGTTTGGCAATATTTTTTTGTTTATCAATCTTTAGCAGAAACAAATAAATGCAAGTAATACGTATTCAAAGTTTCATCGCAATCGGATGAGCAGTACGGTACCGCATGAGAGACATACAGACAAACATTCACTTTTGTTTATATAGATTAGATCATTGTACTATGCCTATAAACATCCCGTAGATGTAAGCAATTAGGTGACCAAGTTTCATCGCAATCAGATGAACGGTATAGGAAGGCGTAAGAGACATACAGACAAACATTCATTTTTATTTATATAGATTTGAAATCTCGAACAGGGAACATGAATCTATAAAAATCTCATTCAATTTTTAATAATATATAAAGCATTGTAACATCAAGTAAAATAGATTGGTTTCCCATTGATCGCAAAATTATGGCCTTTCATCTTACAAAAGCTTCATTCATTCAGCATGGTCAGCTTTGCCCTTGCGCCATAAAAATCCAAACATCCATCCATCCATCATATTTAGTAAAATATGCATTACTTCTTAAAATTTTAAACAAAAAAAAAACTTCTGCGATCGAGTTAGTAAACCTCCCATTTCTTTAATTCAATCCAATCAATGCAGTTTCGAAGAATCGGAGTTAGTTGATTGGATGATCTTCCTCGGTGTAAGCTTTGATGAAGTATTCCCTTATTATAAAAAAATCGTTATTTAAAAATCGCTTATAATAAAATTCTTTTATTATAATTTCAATAGTGAATAACTAGTTTATCAGGCAACTAAAAATTCAATTGAGAAGTTTCTGTGTTTTGTTTATGAATACTTTTTTTTACAGGGAGGAATGTATTTATTACAGTTAATGGACAATTACGCTGCAAGTTTTTCGGCGCTTTTAATTGGCTTGATAGAAGTTTTGGTGATATCATGGGTATATGGTAAGAATTTATATTTATTATAAGAATTGTTCAATCTAATAGAAAGTTATAAAATTGTTATAACTGAAGCACAACTTTTTGTAAATTAATTAAAGAAAACAAAATATTAAAAATTTTGATCAGCTTTAAATAAAGCTTCGAAAACTCACTCAAACGGGTATAAATCCAAAAATTGTTTAATAGCATCGTTGGTCAGGACTATTAACATATTGTGTGAGGGTGCATTTCGCAGAGGAATTCTGCCGGGAGCGGGCATTATTCAGTTCCATCTCAATAGATCGAAAATGAGTTCATTTTTTAACCAACTTTTCGTATTTGATATTGAAATATATAAATAACAACCAGAAGATTTTTTGTAAACAAAAAAAATTTTTTAGTCGATAAATTTATAATAGTATCGTCAATATGAAAAATCAATAAGAAATAGTAGTATATAGCTTTAATTTCTTCGAATTATGTTATATATAAACATTTTTACATTACAAAAAAATGAAAAGAACAATCATAAAACTAATAATGTTTGACAGTGTGGTTAAGCATTTTACTCTATGAAGACGTACAAGGCAAAATTCCCTCATTTTCGCAAAGGATAAATAAAAAGTTAATTTTAAATCTAAATTGATTTTTTTAATTGGCCTGCCCATTTCGCATCGACTGATGTAAACACTAGTTTTTATCTGTCTCAATTTTCCCAGAATCTATGTCGTAGACAAGAGCATTCGGCTTCGTTTTCCTGTCTATACCGTTATTTCTGTACCCACAAACAAACCATGTTGTTACTCTAACCCGTACTAGTACGTGACCCGCGCTCAAGTATCAATCGTCAGAAAATGTACTAGTATGTGTCCCGCATACAATGTGTTGCGAGACATACAATATATTGCAAAAATCACTCAAAATCCTGCATACAATGTATTGCGGAGATTTGCATTCGATTATAACAAAAACAGGTGTTTGGAATGTAGTTTTAGTAGTGTATTAGAAAGTATTAATTATTTTTATTTTACTTTTTTCTTTTCCTTCTTTTTAGTACTTAACTAATAACTCACTGCTATAAACATTATTATTTATTTTTTTCTTCATAAAAATGTTAGTCAGGTGATGGCAATGCAACAGAATCAAAATTTAATTGAATTAATCCTTAACGGGTGATTAACTTCTAAAAATATTCTAAATATACTAGCTCTCCTGGAGGAATATATTAGTGCTTATGATTAGGGTTATAGAAGATATTCTTGTGTGCACAAAAAAACAAAAAATGAGACGTTTTAAATCGAGTGATATGAAAACTGATGCATTCAGTATCAAATGTTTAACTATTCAGATGAATTAAAGTAGCAACGTGTTTATTATGTTTTAAGTGAAGTAAAATAAAAATACAATCATCAGTAGACGAGTATCGACGGAGTCATTTCTTTGCTTGCCTCCTCCTAGTTCCACAATAAACCACAAGTCTTTCAAGTATTTTCATTTATTTTTTCTGAAAATAATAGTTTGCCTTTCCCTTAGTTATCTTTCATAACTAAAGAAAATAAATGGAAAATTAAATGGAGCAAAAACTTCTGAAATATTTCTTGGAGAAGAAGAATTAAAAATAAATAGAAAGTCAATAATGAATTTATAAAAAATAATCATACAAAATACTAAAAGTATTTAACCACTTCGCCTACAATGACGTGTCTGAGACGCGCATCGAATGACTGAATTTTTAATCTGCCATTAAGTAAAAAGTTAAATAATTTAAAATGAGAAAAGTCACTTGAAACGTATTATTATTAAAGGAATTAAAATAGTAGTAAATATTCCAGTTAGATAGCTATTAAATTCGCTAATTTCAGTTTTTTTATTCTTTTTCATTTTTAATTTACAATTCAGTATCAAAAATATCTTGAAACTAATCTTCTATCAAATTCACTGTCTGGTGATCGAACCCTGCTTAATTTAACTAAACCAACTATTAATTGACAATTGAATTCTGTAAATATTAAAATACGATATTGTTCAACAAGAATACAAAATTGCACAAAATTTTAAAATTCTAGCTCCTCAGGAAAGGAATAAGTGATTTTAAATTTCTCTTTTTATAAGAATAAATTATTTTAAATAACATTAAAGTGTGCAAGAAAACTGAATTTCAATTTATCCTTGTTAAAACGCTGATCCAAATCTAATTGCTGATTTCAAGCGAAAATTTGCCTATGATAATGCATATCATAATTTTAAAATTGATAACGATACATATGATAATTTTAAAATTGATAATAATGCATATAATAATTTTTCATTTGTAGGTATCGAACGATTCTTGATGGACATCAGAGTCATGTTGGGAAAATATCCTTATCCTTATCAATACTGGAGGATACTCTTTCGTTTCATTGTGCCTCTTTTGATCATAGTAAGTTGACTTTTTTTAAACTGATAATACTGTACTAGCTAATCAGAATATTTAAACATAATCTTAGTTACTCAATCGCCCAAAGGTATTTTAACTTGAAAATAATATCTTAGTTGTCTAAGTGGATTCACACCAATGGAATGAAATTTTAACAAATGGCATTTATATATTTTCTTTTTTTTTCCCTTCTAAAAAGGTAACTTTTTTGTCAAGGTATTTTTTCCAAGGATAATGAGATATTTTCACATCATATCTTTTGACACTAAACGTATTGCTTAATAATTATCAACTGAATGTAAAAAGTACAGAGTAATACGCATACAAACAGCCCTCTAAAGCTGAAGATTTTATTTACTTATTCATTTAATTTCGTTTACTTCTCAACAGGAAAAGATAATGTCATTAGCCATAATCAAAATCACATGCAATTCGATAGTTGGTTTTTACAATATTACTTATAGTTATCTTAAGATTCTTGAACATCAGTTTTAAAATTCCCTTTAAAGCTGAAGATTTAATTTAATTTCAATTTTCAACTGGAAAAGATAATGTCATTAGCCAGAATCAAAATCACATGTAATTCCATAGCTGGTTACGGCAATAACGCTCATAGTAATCTAAGATTCTTGAAAATAATATGCATACAATCAGCCCTCTAAAGCTAAAGATTTCATTTCATTTCATTTACTTAATCATTTAATTTCATTTACTTAATCATTTAATTTCATTTACTTTTCAACAGGAAGAGATAATGTCATTAGCCAGAATCCAAATCACATGTAATTCGATAGCTGGTTTTTACCATAACGCTTATAGTAATCTTAAGATTTTTGAACATCAGTTTTTAAATTCTGCACGAGTTTAAATAAAACAAATTATTTTCCATTCTAGTTTATATTGGTTTTTACCTGGATTGATATGCGACCAACGGAGTATGGTGACTACGTCTTCCCAGGTTGGGCTACAGGAATGGGCTGGGCCTTGTCTCTCTTCTCAGTCAGCGCTATTCCTATTACTGCAATTTACAAAGTATATAACGCTGAAGGACCTATTAAAACAGTAAGTATCATTTATTTTTGGATGCATCTTTTCATTCAGCTATTCATCTATATAAATAAAAATGAATATGCACTGCCGTACCGTTTAGAAAGTTTTGTATGAAAATCAGACTGGTACAACACAAAGGAGTTTTTGTTAAGAATGTTGAAGTTGGCTCATTTTTCGTTGCCAATAACTTAAAGAAATGCCAAATGTTAAAACCCAGCTTCGCAGTTGGTTTCTTTATTTAAAAATGCAAGTTTATACACTGAAGTGACAAAAGCCATGGGATGACTGTTAATATCGTGTCGATCCTCCTTTTGCCCGGCGAAGTGCAACAACTCGACGTGTCATGGAGTCCACAAGTCGTTGGAAGTCCTCTGCAGGAATATTGAGCCATGTTGTCTGTATAGACGTCCATAATTGTGAAAGTGTGGATGGTGCAGGAGTTTGGGCACGAACGGACCTTTCGATGATGTCCCATAAATGCTCCATGGGATTCATATCGGGCGATATAGGTGGCCAGATCATGCGCTGGAATTGTCCGGAATGTTTTTCAAACCAATCGCGAACAGTTCTGGCCCGGTGTCATGGCGCATTGTCATCCATAAAAATCCCATCGTTGTGTGGGTACGTGAAGTCCATGAATGGCTGCCAGTGATCTGCAAGCAGCTGAACATAACCATTTCCAGTCAATGATAGGTTCAGTTGCACCAGAGGACCGAGTCCATGCCATGTAAAAACAGCCCACACCATTATGCAGCCACCACCAGCTTGAATAGTGCCTTGCTGACAGTTTGGGTCCATGGCTTCGTGGGGTCTCCGCCACACTCGAACTCTACCATCAGCTCGTAACAACTGAAATCGTGACTCATCTGACCCCGCCATGATTTTCCACTGGTCTAGGGACCAGTCGATATGCTCACGAGCCCAGGAGAGTCGCTGCAGACGATGTCGTGCTGTCAGTAAAGGCACTCGAGTCGGTCTTCTGCTGTCATAGCCCAAGGAAGACACATTTCGCCGCACAGTCCTATCGGACACGTCCCTCGTACGTCCCACATTGATTCCTGCAGTTATTTGACGAAGTGTTGCGTGTCTATTAACATTGATCATTCTACACAGACGTCGGCGATCTCGGTCGTTAAGTGCAGGTGGTCGCCCATTGCGCTGTCCATGATGGGATGGGATGCCTGAAATTTCATACTCTCGGCACACTCTTCATACTGTGGATCTCGGAATTATTTTTCTGTTTTTACTTTTTCGAGAATTCCTTGAATTTACAGGTTAGAGAGATAATTTTAATTATATTAAATGAATAGAATTAAAATTAAAACAATTTATAATACAAAATTTTCATTTATAAAAGCTATAAATAATTTCATTAAAATTTAAAAATTGAAATGCTTAAATATTAATTCTTTAACTTAAAAATAAAATAGACTTTCAGATAATAAATCAATAGATGGCGCTCAGAACCTCCATTTATTATTATTTTTTTCACAATAAACAAATCGGATAACGGTTAGCGGATGGGATAGCATAGTTGGAATTTCTTCGCCTGTTGCTGGTGTGTTCTATCCTTTTTAATTGTTGGTTGTATTTTCTTATGTAAGTTTATTTCATATATTTTTGTATGTATTCTTACTTCATTTGATGATGATTTTAATGTTATTTTGTGTCTTTGCTATTAAATTGATGTTTCTCTTTTGCCTTAATTTCCGGGGGATTTTCGGGTCACGAGGTATCACTTACTTTTGACCATTGTCCATCGATACCTCACAGAAAAAATCCCTTATTTTGAATCCTTGCCTGAGGGTGGCCCTTGAGAAAGTCTTCAGGCCGGATTCTTTTTAAATTTTAAATTTAAATCTTGTTTGAATTCGAAGTATTTGGTTCAGTTTCCATAGTTGGTTTCGTTTTCTCTTGTATTGCTAATTTATGTGATTCATCAGTATTTTAGTAGTAGCTGCATTCGCGCACACTAAATACTATGATTGCCTTTTAAACTTTAAATTTAAATTTTGGTCTTGTTCGA
>JAPMOQ010043401.1:1485669-1496600 GCA_026543055.1 Argiope trifasciata | reverse complement strand
TTAACCATGGATTAACCACCAGATAACTCACCAAGGAGACAGCAGATTTAGTAAAGTTGCTAAATTCAAGATAGACGTTAATACAATGCGAGTCGTTCTTTGAGATAACTGCTTAGTTAGAGCGTGTGCGACAAAGTTTTAGGGGAAATAATCCTTTAGATTTGAAATTTTAATTAAATATTTAATAAATATAACTTCGGAAAATATTACAGGACAAAAAAATTTGAATCATCTTAGTTTTCCAAAAATTATCTTTTAAACTATATTAAAGATTTTATGGTATATATTTTTTTATGTTTAATCAATTTTAAAACAAGTCACAAGATTTAATCCCATTTTCTAACATTAAACTTGAAGATTCTGAACGAATATCAAACGAATAACGAGATACGATAAATAGTTTCTTTCATTGTCATTCTAAAAGAATGCATAGATCTAATATATAAAAATTAACTTTTGTTTGTAGAATAGAATAAATACTATTTATACTTCTCCTTTGTATATCCTTCCATTCCAGCAGTTAATTCATTCCAATGAATGTATTAATTGCTGACAAGAAAATAAATATTTTTAATTAAACAAAATAACTATTTCAAGTTCTAAACGATGTTTCCAATATTATTTCTTTTGCGGCAGCAACGTGACGTGCACCGGCTAGCAGTTTATATAAAAATAAAAGAAATGAAATATTGGATAATAAAGGGGCTAATAGCTTACTCTATTTCAGCGAATACTAACTCTTTCGAAGCCTACAGCAGACTGGGGCCCTAAGTTACAACAGCATCGTGTGGAGAGCCATGCTCCCAAACATACAGACTCCCAGGTGCCTCTGACTTTGCCAAACTATGATCCAGATGGTTTTGGAGATGACAATGATTCAGACAGCAAAAACAGCGACGGATATTTCAGTACAGAAGGCTTACATATGACAATAGAAACGGGACTTTAAAACGAGCATTTCTCTGTCAGTATGTTATCAGTATACATATGTCAGTATATATCTGTTAAATTATCTGTCAGTATGTAAATGGAAGGAGATTTTGTATATAGTCGTGAGAAAGTATTTTGTTTATAGAACAGATTTTAATTACTCTGAAGAATTTCTTGTATACAGTTTTTATTTCAAGAAATGCTTTTTTTTTTAAATTTCCAAGAGTGTGTTTTTCAAACGTCCCTTCTTGTTTTTAGTTGACTAAGAAATAGCTTCTTAGAGCTGTAATTTGCCTTGTATGTTTTTATTTTTGTATGTTGCATTTTTCCCCCTTTGGGACACACTATTACATTTTTAATTTCATTAAATTAACCTCCTTTTTTTCTTATGAAATGATTTGACTGTTACATAAAACTGTACTCAGAAAACAGTTTTATTTGACTGCTTCATGTCAACACAGAAATTCATAAAGATATAAATTAATTTTTTTAATGACACCTTTCTTTTTTAATAAAATTATACAAGTGGGAAATTTAAAAATAATGCCATGTAAAATGAAGCAATAAGTGTTATTTTATTATTTTAGTGGTTGTTTTTTAAGCATATTTTTTAACTGTGATTGCTCACAACAAGAAACAAAAATTTAATTACCTTTCAACATTGTGATAAATGGTACAAAACAAATGATAAATGGCTTCACTCTTTCTTTTTTTGTTCCTTTATTTATTAATAAACTCTTAAAACTAACACAAAAGTACACTGAAACATTTTTTTTGTTTTATTTTTTAAATTATTATTTAATTTATGTTAATAATTAAATTTTAACTAAATATTTGTTAATAATTTAATTTTTTTATTAATTGTTAATAATAGCAAAAATAATTCCAAATTATGTGTTACTAATTTAATTTTTGTTCACCAAAAATTAAAAGCAAAGGGCTTTTGATTTTTTTATTTCTAAAATAGAATCTTTTACATTTAAGATACAACTCTCTTCGAACATGTAAACTATGTACAGTATGTAAACACATGTTGGCTAAAAAGCCATCATTGTATGTGATGCTCAATTTAATTATCATCTGTATAAGATATGTCATCATCAACGCTGTATAAATTTTAGCTTCGAGAAATAAAAAAATGCCATTTTATATTTGATGCTTCATTGTATATTATATGAAAACATTTGTAAATTCTTTTCTTTCTCATTAAATGCTTTAACATCAAAACTGTAAACATGAGTAAATAATATGCTGCAAATAGGATGCTTGTACTATTAATTGTACTAGGATGCTTGTACTTAACTATTCAGATAACCACTCTAAACCATTTTATGCTCCAAGTTCCCATAACAAATCCTACCTCTGGAGGTACTGAATCAGAGATGAGCCGGTCTCTGATTGGGATCTAAATTCTGACTTGCGGATGGATGAATGAGTTCGACCGCCCCCTAAAAAGGGTTGTGAGTTCGAGAAAAGTTGTCCTCTCACCTGAACGGTGCTCGTTAACAACGAAAGGCGCACACTTCTGACCATTCGAAAGAGCTACTCTCATTCGGCTTGGTGTGACCAAGTGGCATTAAGTTAGGTTAGGTTTGTGTAGTTTAATGGCACAAGAGCCATGTTTGGCCATACTGCGCCAGTCAAAAGTTAAAACTATGAAAGACATTTTAAAAAACAAATTTGTTAAAATATACAAGCGGCATTAGACCGAACCGAAACCATTTCAGATCACCAGTGTAGAAGAATCTAGCAAAAGAAAATGTTGTCACACACAATATTATATTGATCTGTACCTTCCAATGTCAAGAACTATAGTTTAACCCAGAGGTTCCCAACCTTTTTTAAACTGGGGCCCCCTTTTCTAGTGAATATTTCAATATCGCCCACTCCAGATAAATAAAAGCGTACATTATGCAGGGTGGAAACAAGAATTAAAAAAAAAAACAATTCTAATTGATAGAAAATTGTTGGAATTGAAACGCTACTGAATTTCTTCTTTATTTAAAAAAAGTGAAATAAAAATTTTAGCTTACCTGTCATAAGGACAGGCAGGGATTTTGACGATACGAATTAATTTATAATAAACTATTGCTTTCTAAATAAATAAATTGATACTTTCAGAGACCCATCAAAACGCATACTTAATTATATTTAAAAGTATTTTTATTAAAGTTTAAAGACATCGAATTTCTAACTAAACTAATGAGAAGGCTGAATTTGATGCCTTTTAAGGAGCTGCTAATATCAGGCTCGATTTCACTTAAAAACAATTGTAAGTCGCCACGCTCAGTAATATGGAGCCGATTTCTCTTTTTCATTACCAATGTTGCCTCAGCACTAAATCCACGTTCTGCTGAATATGAAGTAATCCTGAATGCAGTTTCGAAATAGACTTATGCCGCCAAAATTCTTGGTAGCCATTCTTGAATTTAATTTTTAGATCCTCATTTGTTGTCAGTTCTATTAGTTTTTCTAACTGTGGTGATCCTGCTGTTTTGATATTGGAAAAAAGATCCAAAACCCAGTCTGGTATGTCCATGTTTAAATTATCCTCGAATCGTTCCTTGAAGTTATTGTACACTATATTTGGTAATTCTTCTAACGCCTCTTTGTGCCATATCAACGCCCCCTCATTTTCTCTGGGTCTTCTACCGCCCCCCTGAAAGCTTCAAACGGCCTGAAGGGGACGTTATCGCCAACGTTGGGAACCTATGGTTTAACCTTTTTGGCTCTAATGATCTTGTACGTGCCGTAGATCATTTATTCCCAATCGGTTAAATTAATCTGCGATTACATGGATTATCATAGAAAGAACTATCTTTACATATATTTAACCCTTTGCGGTCAATGCCGCCACAATAGTGGCATTCGCGTCATCAAAGTCGGTGCCGCCAGTGTGGCGGCAAGTTGTTTTGAATACATTGTGTAAGATATCGCTTTGAAACCGGACCAGAACTTCATATCGGCGATTGTTTTGCAAAATATCACACTTTGGAAAATGACAAAAATTAAAAATTTGTGTTTTTATAAGCACTATTAAACACAACAAATCAGTTTCAATAAATTCAGTGTTTGCTAATACCCATCTATTTGCTTTCAATCACTAAGGGAGAAATAACTCCGAAAAGCTAAATTTACTCCCACTAGATGGTACTCCCATCAGAGAAATGTGCCGATCGCAAAGGGTTAAAATTCTACTCATGCGAAAGTTAGTTGAAAGGTTTTCAAAGCCCTCATAAAGGAGAATTTAAGTATGAATAGGAATCGAATCGGGACACATCCGTTGTAAAAAGTATTTACAACTTTCTTCTTGATGTTACTAAACTTTAATCCTTTTGAGTTTTATTGAATTAATTAATGAACTTTTTTTTTCCCAAGTTTAAACTTGACACGTAAGCAAAATGGTTCAAATGCAGGAGTGTCGAACTTTCAAGCATTTTCGGTTATTGCCATATTCTTTCATTTCAGTGTCTTTAATGACTGGAATAAAAGCAATTGACAGTAGAAACTGGTCCTTTTTTTTCTGATGATGATGATGCCGCGTTTTCTTGGAAAGGGTTGCAGTAGTTTCTGAGGGTAAAAACCCCTGAACACCCAGAGGGCAGAAGTCCGACTTCTAGCTCAAATGAAGGTGACACACACATTCACTTGCACAACCCCTTTTTACAGGGGGCACATTCATACGTCTCACAGATTGAATACAGAACAACCATGCCCGAACCGGAACTCGAACCCCGGACGCCAGATCACGCGGAAGATACGCTACGCTACCCCTATTCCAGGACGCCGGCCTTTTTTTCTTTCTTTCTTAACACGTTGAATGCCACGGCAAATTTCAGAAATCTGGCCTAAAACGACACTAACTCATTTGAACTCATTTTTCCGAAATAATATACTGAACTAATTTTTTCAACCGAAAAATTCTGATTTTAAGGATTTTTTCATCAGTAATGAATTTTGTAGTTTTAGAGAATTTGAAAAGGCGAACATTAGAGGAATAAGACATCTTACTAAAATTTAGTGGTGTTATTTTTTAATAGTTAAACCAATATTTTTCAGATTTTAATATTGTATGTTTATGAAATACAAGAATTTTTTTTTAATCAAAATTGGAATGCAATAAAAAAAGAAAGAAGCCAAGAAAATGGCTATTTTACAGTCAAGTTTTATTCTCCAATAAATTTTTATATCACTTTAAAAGACACTGGGACAATTTTACTCTGGTATCCGAATACATTTGGTCCGGACCAATCAACGATGCAACAGATTGTTGTTCTAAAAACAATTTTGTTCTTTGGCATACTGGTCGATGTAAAAGAATTCAAATTCAAGTATTAACGCGTTGAATGCCACTGCAAATTTCAGAAATCTGGCCTAATATGACACTCACTCATTTGCATAATGATATTTTTTGTTCGTTTTTCAATAAATTTTCTGTTTGTGCAAGCCAGCATTGATTTTTCCCAGAAGCCATCTATCGATATGAGCACTGATACACGACGAGTTTATTCGTAGCTGCACAAAAATGGCAAGGAAACACAGTACGAGATCACTCGCAGTTGGCGTTCTAAAAAAGCACGCCATCTACGAGTTATCTCGTGGTTGGTAGTCAACGTGTTAAAAAGAATAGTAGAACAGAGAAAAACCACTCCTTTGCTTCGGTAAGTCTGTTCTATCATTTGGAAAGGTGAGCATACTATTATTCTTAACACTATATACCTGATTTGAAATCTTTTACCGCCTTTGACTATTTTACGTGATAAATGAAGGTGCGAGGGGATGCTCTCAATTTGGTGCTTAGATTTGTATTTTGTCATGAATCTAAAATAGTGGAATAGACTCATATCGAAGGAATATAAAACAACTTTGGATGTAAGTTGTAGTATATTTATGGAATTTATTGATTGAGTCCATTTTATTGTAATTATTATTAACGAATCACGAGACACAATAAATATTTTCTTTCATTGCCGTTTTGAGAGAGCACCAAGCTTTACAATTCTAAAAGAATGCAGAAATCTAATATAAAAATAAATATTTGTTTGTAGAATAGAATTTTAAGAATAGAAGAAATACTATTTATGCGTCTCCTTTATATATCCTTCCATTTCAATGAATGTATTCACTGTCTATAAGAAAATAAATATTCTTAATGAAACAAGATAACTAGTTCAAATTCCTACCGATGTTTCAAACATTATTTCTTCTGCAGCAGCAATGCACCGGGTACTAGCTAGTTCGATGTAAAACATTACTCAATTAAGAAAAAGGCTTCTCCATAAGACCTTCTATTGCAAGGTGGGACATACATAATCCCCCCACTTCGCAGCTTTAAAATTAGTATAAAACATGAAATAATATATTTTTATTATATATTAGTTTATTCCCTCATAATAAAATACTTACAATTATGAACAAAGTACAACTTTATAAACGAAGAAAATTCATTGCATGGCGCAGTGCAACAACCTTAATCACAGCCGCACACAGGACACCACCTTAATCACAGTAGCACACATAGCTTCCTAATACGTTTTGATTTGAATAAAAAATGTTCACTTATTTACGCATTTGCCATTGGTGCATAACATTGCCATCTGAATGAAAAACCTTAAACAAAATATTATATGAGTGACTTCAACTTTTCGAGGTGCGTTAAAACATATCTTACCATGCATAAAAAGTTAACACATTCACTGCCCTCACCTGATATCAAGACCATCTAGCTATTTACTAGATGACACTTTCTTTGCTATCTTTTCACTGTAATAGAGAAGGTGTCATCTAATAACATAAATGCTTTGGTCCTAGAAAAGAACACAATCGACGAGTTCTCTCGTCGTTGGCAGTCCACCTGTTAACTGAATTATTTCTTATAATTTGCAGCTGGTTTAATGCAGCTGGTTAGGTGACAAACTCCTTATCAATGATAACAATGCAATGTTATTTTATGTTACATAACAATAATGTGTTTGAAATAAAAGATTTCACTAATGAAAAGTTAATGCTGACTTACGTTTTTAATATATTGCATCAAATAAACAAAATAAACGTGTGTTAGTCTTTTTATTAGAGAGTAATACCACACACTCATTTTCGGTACGGTGTCATGCCGTGCACTTAGCGTTGCGGTCAGTGAAAAGTATCCCACACCGAATTCATTCATTCAATAGGTGTTGCTTCAATGAAAAGTGATTCAAATTACTTAAAAAGGATCCCTTTTGCTGAAAAACATTGGGTCTGAGAGCATTGACAGGTGGAAATTCTTGTTAGCTATATAAATAAAAGTGAATGTTTGTCTTACCGCTCATCCGACCGCTCATGCCATACCGCTCATCCGACCGCTCATGCCATACCGCTCATCCGACTCCTATAAAACTTCGACAGCATATTGCTTGCACCTATGCGAAAGTTATAGACACAATACAATCATCTAAAGCAGAGGTTCCCAACCTTTTTTGAACTGGCGCCCCCTTTTCTAATGAATATTTCAATATCGCCCACTCCAGAGAAATGAGAGCCCACATAATGCATGGTGAAAAAGGAATTTTAAAAAATTCTAATAGATAGAATATTGTTGGAATTGAAACGCGTCAGAATTTCTTCTTTATTTAAAAAAAGAAGAAAAATTTTAGCTTACCTTTTATAAGAACAGGTAGGGATTTTGGAGATATGTATGAATTCATAATAAACTATTGCTTTCTAAATAAATAAACTGACAGTTTCAGAGAACCATCAAACCGCAGAACTTAATTATATTAAAATGTATTTTTATTAAAATTTAAAGACATCAAACTTCTAACTTAACTAATGAGAAGGCTGAATTTGATGCATTTTAAGGAACTTGTTAATATCGGGCTCGATTTCACTTAAAAACAATCGTAAGTCGCTGCGTTCAGTAATATGGAGCCGATTTCTCTTTTCCGTTACTAATGTTGCCTCAGCACTAAATCCACGTTCTGCTAAATATGAAGAGGGGAATGCTATCAGAAGTCGTGGAGCAATCAACCATAATCCTGAGTGCAGTTGCGAAATAGACTTCTGCAGACAAAATTCTTGAATTTAATTTTTAGATCCTCATTTGTCGTCAACTCTATTAGTTCTTCTAACTGAGGTGATCCTGTTGTGTTGACATTGGGAAAATGATCCAAACCGCAGTCTGTTCTGTCTATGCTATGTTCTGTCTATGTCCTGGAATCGCAACTTGAAGTTATTATACGCTATATTTGGTTAATCCTCTACTGCCCCTTCGTGCCATATCAACGCCCCCTCATTTTCTCTGGGTCTTTTACCACCCCCCTGAAAGCTTCAAACGCCCACAAGGGGGCGTTATCTCCCACGTTGGGAACCTATGATCTAAAGGGTAAAAAATATTTTCAGATCTACTTACCGCATCTATTCACCATCAAATCACTCGCCAAGGAGACGCAACAGATTCAGTAAAGCTGCTCAATTCGAGCTAAATGTTTATATTTCGCAACTATTGTACGTCAATGCAATGTTCATCGTGCTCTAAGGTAATCGATTTATTGAAGAGAGGGCGAGAATATTTTCGGGGAACCAAACCTTATCAATTTGATATTTTAACTAAACAATTAATAAAACTTTAGCGTTTTTTGCAGTCACTTCCGAAAATATGAGATTTCAAATAATTTTGCATCATCTTAGTTTTCATAAAATTATCTGTTCAACTATATTAAAGATTTTATGGTATAAAAATATTTTCAATGTTTAATCAATCTCAAAAGAAAATATCTTAATCATATTTTTTAACATTAAACTTGAGAATCCGAAACGAGTTTTAAACGAATCACGAGATGCAATAAATAATCTCTTTCATTACCATTCTGAAAGAACACAAAGCCTCACAATTCTAAAAGAATACACAAATCCAAGGCATAAAAACGAATATTTGTTTGTAGAATAGAATAATAAAAACAGAATAAATACTATATATGCTTCTCCTTTATATATCCTTCCATTTCAATAAATGTATTCATTGCCGACAAGAAAATAAATATCACTCTAATCGTTCCTAAATCCCTCTAATATCCTATCATTCTTAATTAAACAAGATAACTGCAACAAATTCAAACGATAATCCCTGAACTATTTATTCTGCGGCAGCAACACGCCGGTTACCCAGCTAGTTCGACACTAAACACTAGCTGAAGTACTTTATCTTTTTCATTTAAAAAACTGATTTCTGTGCCCAATAATGATCAAAAGAAATATTGCCAACTTGATGTAAGCTTTCTATGCATTTACGCAGCTGCAAAACTAGGTGATTACCCATCCTGCCTTGCTGCAATTGTTATGAAGGAATGATGTTTGATGCTATCATTGTAAAATAGTCAATGTAAATAACCTGTAAATAGATCGTATATTTATGTGTTGTTTTATAGTACTGAAAATGTGTGTAAATCAGTGGATTCTTCTCGTGTTGGAATCAACTCTTGAATTTTCAGCCACAGCGAAAATGAACTGTGATAAGACTAAAGATAGGTAAGTAATTTCGTTTTTATCTTCATTTCTGTATAGATTTTATATAAAAACTAGCTGGCACCCGGCGGGCTGCTGCCGCCGAAAAAGGTAATATAAAGTGCAATCAATCGATAACTGGGCGATGTTTCATCGAAATAGTACACAGGACGAAAATGGACGACAAATTCACACGAAAATGTACGACTGGACATAAAATGCGAACAAACAAATGTCCTTTTTTATATATTATATTTATATATTCTGTTAGAATTGTAAATCTTGGTGTTCTTTCAGAATGGCAATGAAATAAACGATTTATTGTATTTCTTGATTCGTTTAATATTCGTTCGGAATTCTCAAGTTTAATTTTAGGAAACGTAATTAAAATATTTTCTTTCAAAACTGCATAAACATAGAAAATATATTTATACCATGGAATCGTTATTTTAGTTGAAAAGATAATTTTTTGAGAATTAAAATGACACTTTAAAACTCGTACTGTAATGAACCATTCATCTCAGGTCAGCTTTCAATTTTCAAAGGCTGAAACAAACAATATCACGAGCTCCATAAATGAGCTGAATTGTATTCATTTTTTGAGCAGGTTATTGCGATACTTCGTAAAGACATATCAAATTATGATTTGATAGGTAAAAACTAATTATTAAAGGTAATATAAAATGATACTATTAAATCACACCATTTCTTAATTAGTGGTAAATCTGAACAATAACAATAATAATAGGAGGGTTTTGTCCCCTTCTTAGAAGAGGAGCATCTGTTCAGTGGATCAAGTCACACGAAAATCCAGTTACAGGCGTTGCAAGTTAACTTAATCAATTAGATTACCGAAATTTTCGATTCAAACATTTTCTGGCTAGATATGTGATTGATTGAGTGTCTGAAATCATACGAAACAACTGTTGGTAAAAATGACTCAATAGATAATATCGGTAAAAAAATTTAATTGCGAACAAATTTGCTTTGAAATGCTTAAATGTGCATTTTGTTACCGAAGATTTTAAGTAAAAGAAGAATTTTCCCTAACTAAGGAAAAAATCAACTGTTAAGAAATAGATTTCTTTGGAGTGATTTGGGGATTGTCAATCACAAGTCTAGTTTGCCAAGTAGTTGTGCAGATTCAAATAAGATCTTCGCAATCATTAGCAACAAGTAGCTTCTAAAACCTATGAGAAATGTTTATACTCATTGTTACCAATTTTATTACCATTAGATCTTTTTTTCGAATATAAAATAACCCTGAAGTACAGAATTTAATGAACTGCATTAGGGTTTATACAGAAACTGACTTTTTGAAAACCCGTCTTTTGCCGGTTTTCGAATTTTTGTCAAAAATAAATTAGAATATGAAAAAAATAATTTATTTGATTGGTATAAGATTTTTTAAGAAAAAAAAAAGCGCAATCAATATCAAAAGATATATATATATATATATATATATATATATAATGTAGGGGGTTGGGGTGTCGAGATGGCCAAACAATAAGAAGTCCAAA
>JAPMOQ010043401.1:1435017-1480669 GCA_026543055.1 Argiope trifasciata | reverse complement strand
GAGGTCAATGGCATCACTCAATGGCGGGAAGTGATGTTACAGGCGACTCTCAATAGCGGGAAACGATATACCTGGCACCACATATATATATATATATATATATATATATATATATATATATATTCTAACATCTAATTTAAATCCTAGTTAATTTCTAAAACTTTATCTTAATTTAGCCCATAATAACTTCATTCTAAAATATTTTCTAATTTCCCAATCCGATTCCACGTTATCTACTTAATTAATTCAAGAAATGCTTTGTGAAGTTCTTTAGTCAGAGATTCCCACGGTGAGAGTGCTGACCTCAACAAATAGTTTTACAATATGATCCCTGTATTTCCCCTGCTTTGAAAGAGAATCTTCTTAATATATCAACAATCTTTTGCCCATCAAATGATGCTATATAACAAGAGGGAAAATTCATTTCTCGTTTCTGTGTCATTTCTGCTTGTCCGCGCTGCTTTTAAATGTGTCTGCCTGTCTCCGAAGATGGAATAAAGCAAACTTTAAAATGAAAAAGTATTCTTCAATGTTTTCGAACCTGCCATCTGCTTCCAATAACTTATATATATTGCAAAAGCAAAAACTGGAAAAAAAATTCCAAATAATACTTATATTATTTTCATTTTAATTTCCCCCTCAAAAAATAGGATTTTAAAAACATTAAATATCCCTTAAATGGTAGCCAAGTCATGATTTGGACACAATATTGCCAGCAATTGAAAATACTCGTTCACTAGCAACTGAGCTTGGTTTTAAAGTTTTCATGGTATCAACTAACAGATCTTTTTTAAAAAAATTTCTTTTAGCCGTTGCTATAAATAATGAAAATTCAGGTTTCATTGACTTTGGATTCGTAAGTTATTCTTCTGAGTCTTCAAAAAATTTATGAATTGATTTTTCCATGCCTTCTTTTAATAAAAGCATGACTCCATCGTGTAGTTTCATTGATTTGCTCTTCATCAGAATTGGTTCCCAAATAAAAATTTGGAAACATTCTAGACATCTTTCCAGATACCTTAACAATTTCGGTTTTTGAAGCTAAAGAAACTACACTAGATTTCTTTGCTGAACTAGAAATGTTTTGTGGATTTTGCAAATACAACAAAAGAGCTGATAATTCTACATGTCTTCTTTCTTGAATTCGTTCTTCTACAGCATATAATAATTTCAAACGCATTTCAGTGCTTAAAATTTTTAGTTCATTTAACAGAATTTCAAATATATCTTCACTTGTAAATAAATTGGCATCTCGTCACCCTAAGTAGTCAGCTGCTAGACGAATCGATCTCGAGACCGGTTTTCTTAATTTAAAAACTGGCTTATTAATGTAACAAATTGAAAACAAACAAACAAACAAAAAAAACTCAATATATCGAAATTCAAATCACTTCTCTCAATTCAGAAATTATGATGCATTATTTTTTGCCATATTACCGCATTGAAACAAAACGTTGCGAAGTTTGTATAGCTGAATGATTATGACGCTGGACATAGGACTTCAAGTCAGGATATCCTATGTTCGAATCCCAGTAGACTTAAAATTTGTTTAAATATTTTTCCTTGATTTGTTTTTCGTTTATTTCGAGTTCCAGAAGATTCTAGACCTTTCTTTAATTTACCAGATAAGTGCTCTGGACTTTTTTTCCTGTCTCCAGAAAAGGTATTCTGGAACTTTCGTTACTTGTATAAAAGCTGAAGATTTCTCTGTCACAGTTCCGAGTTGAGTGAATAAATTAATTTCACTCTACTCCCTATGTCTTCTTGAGTTCTATCTACGTGGCAATATCAGGCTCAAAATCTGTTTTTGTTGTCAGTTTGATTGAAAGAAAATTTTGAATATCCAGGATCTTGAAACGGATTGATAAAAAATGGATATGAAAACGGATCACAAAACTTGCATCAAACCAAAAAATATTTCCACTATGAATAAATATATAAACACAACAAAAAAAAATTCTAAATAGATCTATATAAATAAAAATAAATGTTTGTCTGTAATCCGCTGCCGTACCGCTCATCCGACTGCAATGAAACTTTGAATACATATTACTTACACTTATTTGTTTCTGATAGATGGAAAAACAAAAAAATATAGCCAACCCTACAGTCTTGAATTATAAAGTGTTTTAAAAAATGGAATTAATATTATTTACGCTTCTCCTTTACATATTACTCAATTTCAATGAATGTATTCAGATACGAAAATAAATATTATTCTTTCTATCAATCCTAATTAAACAATACAGTTATTTTAAATTTCGAACTATATTTCCAAAATTATTTCTTTTGCGGCAGCAATGCACCGGGTACCAGCTAGAAATGCATAATCCACGATTTTTTAGAATAACAAATAATTTTTCTATTGTTATTTTTAATTATTTGTTCCAAATACCTGTTATTTCAAACATATTATTAATTAAAAATTATCTATTGGTATTAAATGTAATTAATGGTATTTGATATTTAATTTACTAATTACAGTAACGTGATTGAATTAATTTATCAATTACAGCTTATTTTTTAAATTTGCTTTTTTCCAAAACTATTTATTTAATTTATTTTTCATTAAACTTTTTTACTAACCATTTTCTGAAAAAGTTGAATTAAAAATATATTCCATTTCTTAAAAATGTTTACTCTAGTTCTATAATATACAAATAGATGGCGCCAGCAAAACAAAAATATGCAATCGGAGAGTCGTGTTACAAGCCGTTAAAAATGATTAATATGGAATAGTCCATTGACAATTAAGAATATCGGAAAGTCAAAGTCGCTAACATTAAATAGAGAGGTAACTTCGCTCTGAATCACTGGAAAGGGCGAAGTCCCAACTCCGATCAATTTCAATAATATGCAATTTAACGAAATGACAGGGATGACGAATATTTTCAAAAAGCTTATTACGTAATCAATTCAATAAGTCACAAATACTAGTGATCTATACTTTTTAAAGAAGTTTCATTGGAAATTTTTATATTATTTAATAAAAATTTTGAAAGATTAAAACGAAAAATGCTTTAAAATTCGTTTATAATACATTAGATTCACAAAAATACTAATTTAAATATGAAAACCGTTTTGTTCGCGCACGTATGTATTGTGTGAAATTCTTAGCTTCCTTAAGGCCTTATCACACGGCGAAATATCGTCGTCACTTTCCGTCAGTAACGACAACGAAAGTGACGTCACTTGTGTAACGTCACTTCAAAGTTTCACATAATTGGTTGAATTTCGTTTGCAGACAATATTTACGTCACTATCATCGCATTTTAAAACTGGTTAGAAAAAGTTGTCGAAGACGAAAAACTTGCTTGGCTGGTTCTTGAGGGTGAAAATGAAAAACTGTTGATGAAAAGTGCTGACGATATTTCGCCGTGTGATAAGGCATTGTGTACAAGCATTTCCATACTAAATTATTGTCTGCCCTGAAGATTGTTTTGGAGAAAAACTGAAATTTCTTTTTAAATTAAATAAATTTCCTTTTTGGAGAATTAATGACTTCTTAAATGACATAGAAAAAAATATTTTTTTTAAATCAACTTCCTCTAAAACGTCAATTTCTCTGCAAGTATTAAGATTTGAAATGTGAAAGCAGTAGAAATGTATTATTTCAAATAAAAATTTGTCCTGACACTTTCCCCTCTTTTTTTTAAAATTTATTATTATTATTATTTTAAATGTGTTAAATATGAAACAACGTAACGTTTCAAAACGTTTGCTGATTGAAGTCGGCGTGTGGATAAAAGATTTACAGAAAATCGGCAGATGTTTTGAATTTGGGTCCGTCCTTTATTCGACCTTTCCCTGAATTCACTCTGCCCTTCACCACCTTTTATCACTTGACTTCTGGGAAAAAACACTATCTGAAAAAGAGCTTCAATATCTTTCGTTTAAATAAACAATTACTAAACACATGTGGAGAATTGAATATGTTTTTCCAACACCACTCTTTCTGGTACTTGCAGTTTTATTTTATTTTCGACTTCTTGCATCTTTAAGAGCTTTACTTTTAAATAATAGAAAATGTAATCAGAATAATTTTATTTTATTGTTCTTGTAATTGATAATTTTTAAGAATGTCTTATAAACCACTGACGGATATATTTGATTCACAAATCTTGATTGTGATTATTGTAGATTTAAATTTAAAATGTTCTTAAATTATAACTTAGATGACTTAATGTATTTTTTTAAAAAAATAAAGCTAAAATACAAGATCTCTGGAGATTATACGATTTTATGCAAAAACATAAAGTTAATAAAGCAGTCTTAAAAAAATGTGTTTAAATGTCAGTTGGATCGATACTTATTAATAGTAATATTTAAGTTTGTTGCTTATTGTATGATGCCATTGCGTATATTCAAGAATTTCCGATTGAATGCTGCCTCAAATATTTTCAAATGTTTTAAATCATACTAGAAAGACTACTTAAAGCAAATATCTACGCATTAAAACTGGAAATTTAACCTATAGAAAAATTGTGAAAAAAGCTCAAAGCCTAAGGGTTTCTATCGTAAACTTGCAGAATAGAGTAATTAGGTAGAGTTGTAGAATAAGGCTATTAATGAAAAAAATTGAAACATTTTGATACGGTAAAAGTTTTATTTTAATGAAGAAACAAACATACTATTCGCAGCATTTTAGTAAATATTATGAAGAAATGTGGTTAGTAAAAATTAATAAAAATTCAAAATAAATTATTAAGATTTTAATTCATTAAAGGTTATAAAATATAACAATACAATTTTTTACGGTACTATGAAATTAAATAAGTGCTATTTATTCTTAAAAATGCACACACACACAAAACAACTGATAGAAATATTCTAGTAACTGAGCATAGCACAATATTACCAAATATAAAAATTGTGCAAATATATTATTTTGTTTGTTTGTTTTAAGAATTAAACCTTTATCCCTAATTTCGGGGAATAATTTTCAGAATTCAATATAATGAAAATGCTTTAATTAGTTTAAATATTTTTTTTTAAAATTCAAGAGATCGGACACATTTAATTATTTGCAAACAGAGCTGTATCAAAGCAAAAATCATGTACACCTCTAGGCTGCTAAATAATCTGAGTATGGCTTCTCTAAAATTTATCTCCATTCCACAAAAGATTACTCAAAAAAATCATCAGCATTATGTCAGACAGTATTCGAAGAAACTGGCATTTTTCTCTCCCCTTCCTTCCCAGCTGAGGGGGAGCCAATCAACCAGGTGGGGAAAATGGGTTTCTTATCAATTTCGTTATCTTTCTGATTCACAACCTCTCCCCCCCCCTTTGCTTTTCTCCCCAGCTTTCTTATGTGGGTAATATGTTGTTCTAAACTCTAATCTGAATTTGTTTTTCGAAAAACTGCCACATTTTGGAGAGGGAAAATATGTTTACGTTTAAAGGTTTTAATTTTTCAAACTAAAACTTTTAATATTTCTCTATTATTAAATTGATTACTATCTATTTTTATTTTGAGATTTTTATATAAGACACTCTATGTCACAAGTGGTCTTTTCATTAAAAATATTACTTAAAAACGAAGAAAAAAGGTTTAGAAATATTAACTCTAAAATGATGCTACAGATTTTCACTTTTTCTGTAAATTTATAAGTAATATTTAATGCAAATAAATAACTTTATTCGAACGCATTATTAATTTTCAAAACCTATGATTATTTTCTTTTATCTAGGCTATTAATTTAAAATATATTTTGACCTGAAAAGGGGAAATTTTACATCTTAATGAGGAAACATCAACAGTTTATGCCTTTGTTCTTTTATAGAGATGGATATATGTCGATAATTCTTTGACAGACTTTTAAAAAAAGTAACTCAAGCTTTTGGTTGAAATATATTTACATAAAGGCTAGAAAATATAATTTAATGGCATTCCTATATTTAATAACAATGGGATTTTTCAATTTTGAGTTCAAAAGTGAAAATTATTTTCGAAAGGAAATTGAAAGGAAAGGAAAAGGGGAAAAAAGGAAATTTTACACTAAATTTTTGAAAATTTCAAACTGGTGGAATCAATTTTTAATGAGATAAGATGTTAACTTTATTCCGGTGCCAGTAATTTTCATTTCTTATTTTATATCCAAACACATAACTCTTCCAAAGTTTGGCATGAAATAAAGCAAAACGCCTTTGTAAAAATAATGTATTGTTCGCTTGGCGGTTTTTCTAATATATAGTTTTTTTTCATTAAAGATTTGGCATTAATATCTCTCTATCGGTTAGGAATAATTTTTGGCAGGAAAACTGAAATAATTTTTCAATACTTCATTACAAACTGCGATTAAAATCCTTTTGATGGAATTGAAAATATCAGACTTAACAGATACATTAATCCTTTTTTTAAATTATGAGAGAAAAAAGTGCAAGTGTATGAATTGAATGTTCCAAATGAAAGGATTTCATCTTTGCCACATTTCTCAAGGCTAAACCGAAATTAATGCTATTGAGAATCATAACAAGAATTTGTTTATATCAACTAAGCAACCTTCAAATTTGGTTTTACTATAATGTTCATCTAAAATTTTTGCTCTGATTCTTTATACAGTTTTTCAATCGTTTGCTAATTCAAAGAATCCTATTCAGAAGATGTTAAAATACCTCTATTAAAATAATTCCCTTACATCTACACACGATTTGTTTGATTTATATTTAGTTCAAAATCTGCAGCTTATTTGTAATACAAATTCGACATATATACATATAAATTCGAAGTTGCATTTTAAAAAGTGCTGGAAATTAAATGTATTTTAATGCATAATTAATTTAATGCAAATTTAATGTTTATCATTTTGTTTCAATTATCAAGCCGGTATTCATTTTACTACTATCATTCTCACGATCCCTAATTTTTCATTTTCTTGAAAATCCATCACTAAAATATAAGACTTTTTTCCCCATTTTTTTTCACACGATCGTCTTTTCCAATGCGGGAGGCATAATCTAAAGTAGGAAAAAAACTGTTTGCATCCACCTTTAAGACAACCGAAGAGGGCGAAATAACACGTTTCAGCCCATCTTGATATGGACTTGCTTTGTCCGACTTAAGTTTATGCAGTGTTATATGTAACACGATTGCCAATTCCCACACAGATTTATTGCATTTTCAAAATACAAGGCAATTTAAATTTTTCTCAGAAATAGAACAAAAGAAGAATCTATTTTCTCACAAAGCGAAAATTCGACTCTAGAAGCAACTCTGACACTGCTTTCGGGTAGCTGGGAATTAATAAGCATTCCTACAGGGCGGAAAATCAGCAAATGTTAAACAATGTAGGAAATGGAGAAATTCAATTTTAAAAGAAATTTCATTTCAGAGTAATGCATAAATATATTAAGTCATTCATCCTTAGAAATTAGATTTGAAATAAACATTTCGGAAGAAAAAAAAATTATATTTTTTCAAAACAGTTTTTAAAGAATAAAAAAATGCCTTTAAAAGGAATATAAAAATAGTTAGGCTTGGAATAATCCATTCATCTAATGATTCTTTTTAAATTGTATAAAAGAAATGAATGAAATTCATTTACTAAGTCACATCCATAAAAGTATTCTTTTGTATGAGAAATATTTACATGGTAATATCTTTTTTTCAAAATATATTTAACAAAAAAGAATATAAGACCTCTTGGTTGTGCAATGAGAGGGAAATAATTACCTCAAAAAATTATCCTTTTACTTTATGAATATAAAATTAATCATTCTCAGGTACAAATAACATGAAACCTCATAATAAAAGCTGATAATTCTTCGTTATAAAAAGCAAAAATGAGGTAGAATTATCAAAAACTGCAATACAAATTCAAGTAAAATGAATTTCAAGTTTCCTTAAAATACCGAAAGATGTATCGAAAAAAAATATTTTATTCATTAAGTCGGCAATTGGAAAATATGCTGCAAGTGGAAAGGGAATAAAAAGATTCCTGACAATCTAAAACCACAAATGTATAACTCTTTGTATTGTCGTTACGCTATTAAAATTTAAGTGGCCTGGGACGACATCTCTGAACACCGCAAGAGGGGTCGAGGCGGGAACGTGCAGCCCCCCTGAAGGCCGTTGGAATTCGGCTAAAGAAAAGGAGTATCGATTGATCCCCGACCCACCAGGAGTGGATAGGAAACACAAAACATCCTTTTTTTGTGTCCTTGAACCATCGGGGTGTGTCATCTTTAAGGGTTCCTTCCCTTCAAGCGTAAAGGGAAAAAGAGAAATCCGTTATTCTTGGAATTATCGTATCGTTGAATTGCATATCACTGGAATTTACCGGAACGGTGATTCACTGGAAAGGGCAAAATAACGCTACTGACCTTGACTTTCCGATATTCTCACTTTACAATGCAATATAGATAATTTTTAACTCCTTGTAACGTGAAGTTGGGATTGCACTTATTGTGGCCACTGCTGGCGCCATGTATTGGTAGAATATAGAACTATAGTTAACATTTTAAAGAAATGATATATTTTTAATTCAACTTTTTTAGAAAATGGTTATGCTTCACTAAATAAATTAAGTAAATAGTTATGAAAAAAAATCCAATTAAAAAAGTAAGCTGAAATAGGTAAATTAATTCAATTACACATTACTTAAATTAGTAAATTAAATATTAATTACAATTAACAAATTTAATATTTAATACTAATTAATAATTTTTAATTAATAATATGATTGATACAGACATTTGGAAGAAATATTTAAAAATAACAATAGAAACACTATTTGTTATTCAAAAAATCGTGAATTATGCATTTCTATCCTTGAGTGAGGAATTTTTCCAATGCATGCTTGAACTCTTGTTCGAGAGCTTCCGAGAGAGAGAACAAATCGATTGTAACTTTCCATCGTGATTCAAAACCTGTAATCAAAATACTACAAGTAAAGGTGGGTTCACACGAAGCTTATTATTGCACGCAATAGAAGATCACGCCTACTTCCGGGAAATCACGTGGCTATAACGGGACACTGGCAAATAATTGTCCTGTAGGGACAAATGTCGTCCGCATTATCTCAAATGTTCACATGAGGACAATGCCGGGACAACAGCAGAGAGACAATCAATGTTAGCGGACAATAATAAGCCTCCTGTGAATCCACCTTAAGGATTTGAATCACATCACTTTTTGAAAAATATTGATCACTGGTGTTTGTGACTTTTTGATATTGGTTACATGATAACCGGTCTGGAAATATTCTTCACCTCTCCTCTACAAGGTAGGAGGATGTCGAAAACTGACTGGCTATGAGATTATTTTGTTGCATCTTCTTTATATCTGGCAACTTCTATGAATTTTATGTTTTCACGTGCATTGTAGTTTTAGATGAATGTAATTACATGTAGTTAAAGCAAATTAAAAGCTTTTATAAGTTTTTGATGGGTATTGAGCTTTATATACTACACCACATGAGTATAGAGAAATAGATATATTGATCCATAATAGAGTTTGGAGATCAATATCTGATGCCAAAATAATCACATCCCTTTTTGAAAAGCATTGATGACTGGTGTTTGGGACTTTTTGATGTTGGTTACATAATAACCGGTCTGGAAATATTCTTCACCCCTACAAGGTAGGAGGATGTAGAAAACTGACTGGTCATGAGATTATTTTGTTGCATCTTTTTTGTATCTGGCAACTTCTGTGAATTTTATGTTTTCATGTGCGATGCAGTTTTAGATGAATGTAATTAGATATAGTTAAAGCAAATTACAAGCTTTTATAAGTTTTTGATGAGTATTGAGCTTTATATTCTACACCACATGACTAAAGAGAAATAGGAATATTGATCCATAATAGAGTTTGGAGATTGATATCCGATGCCACCACTGTCTTCCGCTTTATTAGCAAAGCGTTCTATATTTAGTAATAGGGTTTCAGCGTATTTTATATCACTTGCACATTCAAATCGATTGAAGGACAAATTCTATACTCCTGTAAAAACTACTTATAACCCATTGGGGAATATGCAATGATCATTGAATGCAGAATATTTTCAGAAGGTCATAATTGGAGTTATCTTATGGAAAAAGACGTTTTTTCTTTTCTTTGCAATAATTTTTAAACAATGAACTTAAGATGAATTCTAATAATAAGAGTCTATGTTTGTAATAATAATGTAAAAATACTCATTTGGTGACTTAAAAGTTTAATTTTTTAAAACATTGATGGAAATCTGCCTACTTCTACACGCATAAAGGGGAAATGTAATGCTGAATCGTGTAAAGCAAGGAAAAAAAAGAAAACAGAGCTTAATTCTTTTGTGATGTTTCTTTTTTTTTGTCTGCCTTATTCAAAGAGAATATCTGTTAAATCAATATTCAAAATATGCATTTTATTGTTTTGGTGAAACAAAATGCTTTTTATGCTATTTAATTTCATAAAAATCGATGCATTCTTCTTGAGAATAAAGCTGCTGAAAATAACTTACAATCTGTAATTAACTAATTTTCCATATTAAGATTGTATTTTGAAGCGTTTGGGATGATGATACTTATTCAAATGTTTGAAATGTAAGTAACATTTCGTTTGTTTTCATTCTCTTTCTAAAAATAGATTTCTGACACTTTCCCTGAGGAATGAAATGTTTATTTAGATATTTAATTTACTTAGATTGAATATGTATATAAAAATTTCATTAAAAATCAAAATATTTGTTGTCTAAGTTGCGATAACTACATATACTTTTCTAGAGATCGCAGCAAACAACAGTAATAATAATAAAATTTTATAGAATGATCTTTTGACGCCATAATATGGCAATGGCTTCCTTTCTGTAGATCTCTACAACGGGGATAATGGCGGAGGTAAGGAATTCTTTTGTTTAAGTACATTATTTTGTTTTAATAATTTAATTGTTGGTAATGTAAGTCAAGAGCTACTAAAAAATAGCTGTTTAAAAAAAATTTCAAAGCTGATAATTTTCTAATGGCCTTATTGATTATTTTGTTTCTATGTGATGAAATTTCCCCGAAGGCATCTTCAGAGTAGTTAATTTAGTGTTACCTTTTTCTCATGTACTAAACACTAAATCATGTTATTACTAATTTGGAAAGCCTCTTGATGTATTTCCTTCTTAAAAATGGTTAAGTATAGATGGATGCGTGAAAACTAAGTTGTGTTTGCCTTCCATATTGTTAAGCCTGAATTTGAAGCCCGCTTTGTTTTGGTAACCCATGAACTTGATTGGAGCAAATCTAGAAAAACAACGCAAATGCATTCAGTTCATTAAGATTTGTCATAATGTGATTATTTTGTTTTGAAAATGTAAACTCATGTGTTTGGATACTATTTTTTTTCTTCCTAAGAGAATTTAAAATTCATTTTTATTGAATAAATGTACTCAATTGAGAAATTTGCGCAGTTTTAAAGATTTTTAAATTTAAATGAAAATATTTTGTTTTTCAAAATATTGAATGTAGAAAGACTTTAAATAGCCATATTAAGAATTTCAGAATGGTATTATGCTCATATAAATGTATAAATTATTCCATTTTTATTATGACAGGGTTAGTAGAATTATACTTTGTAATTTAGCAATTTGTTGTTTAAATTTAAAATCTTAGTAACTTGTGAATGATATTTTTAACTTAAGCTGTCTCTTAACTCCTACTAAAATGTAACCTATCATATATATTTAGTTATAATTACAATTAGAGTAAGACAAAAACAAATACTGTGCATTGCAAACATTCTCTCTATATATGGTGGCTAAAAAAGAATTAAGAGTATGTCTTACTTTTACTTAATAGATCTGGTTTTCAGTATGAATAACTCAGTACCGATAAGTGTGAGCATGTTTCTATTTTTTCATTTAGCAGGTGGTATAAATTAAAGTAATAATAATAAAACTTTTAAACTAAAAAGTTTCAGAAGCATTTTAAATTAACATATTCAGATTTTTGCCTCAAGAAAATCAAGAATACATCAATAAAATTTTTGTAATATCTTACATACAAAGAATGTGTCAGAATCTTCAATTTCATGAATGCCATGGGACTATGCTGATGAGTGTAACTGCTGGCTACAATGAAAAAGACATCAAATTTTGCATCATGTGTATAATTTGCTATTTTTGAAGTCATTGTCCTGTAGGAAAATGAAATTTCTAACTAAATTGGAAAATTTTAGCACTTTCCTTTAGATTGTTGCAAAGTATAGTCAAGTAAATGATATGGTTCATAGTGTTGTCTATAAAAAATTTCCTACTCTAGATGAAGCTGCACAATCCCAAGCCACGATATAGTCAGCAACATGTTTAATTGTAGGACATAAAATTTTTTTGGATCCTAAGTAGCAATGGGCTTTCTCTATGCAGTGCGACGGTTATCGCTGCTAAAAATAATGAATTTCATTTCATCACCATTTATAACTTTCTTTCAAAAGTTTTTTTTTTTCTTCCCTACTGGTCAGTCCAAACTCAAATGCTTTTTCTGAATTTGCAAGTTCATGAGCAGTTTCTTCTAACTACTTGCCTTTTATATCCAACTTGTGTAATTATATTTCACACAATTTCAACAATTACACTTTTGCCTATAATTTGAAAAGTTCCTGCAGAAATTTGATTGCACTTACTTTTAAATCAATCTTGATCTCTCTCAAAATTTTCCTTTTTGGGACTTTGCTCATAATATCTTTCCTTCCTCTTCCCACATTTATTTTCAGTCAATACATCGTTTTAAAATCTTACAATGATTTTCTAGACAAAAGTATGGCTTCTCCCAACAATTTTAGCTATTTTCATAGTAAGATTTTCCTTTCTTAAATAAGATTATTTATATCTTAATTCTTTACATCAATATTTCTTTTTAAAGAGCCATTTTCCAATGAAAAGTTTAATTTTGATTTCATCTAACCAACTTGATCACACACACACACAAATATATATATATAATATATATAATGTATGAATACTCAAAATTGAAGTTGCAGTCAAGTAGGAAATGTTTAGTTGTAGTTAAAGATATTTTTCATAAGTTCTTTTTTTGGATGATTTTATTTTTGTTAGTTATATTTTTTGGAAGTTTAATGTAATGTCTCATATCTAGAATTTTCGTTCACTTTCAAAATGCCACTTTTAAAAAGGCAATGGATGGATTGATAGGTTTCCGCTCATTCTGAAGAGGATTATTCTAATTCATCAATTCAAAAATGCTTTAAAAGCCAAGGGGGAATATCATATCATAGAAATTATGATGTAGAATAATAGTTTAGAACAAGACCTATCAAGTTAAACATTTAAAACACAAAATATGAATGTAATTTTTTTTTTTACACATATCATCAAAACTTTCTTTAAAATGTGCAAGTACTCTCAGTATTCTCAATTTTTTAGAGGCAAAAATTTGAATATGTTAATTTAAAATGCTCCTGAAACTTTTCAATTTAGAAGTTTTTCATTAATTGTTCTTTATTTTTACTTTAACTTAAATCATTTGTTTTGTGTAAAAATGACGTTTGCATTTCTCATTAATGTAATTATCATAGTCAATTTAGAAGTCAATTAGTAGAAGTAATGTGCTCTCAGTTGTTTGAGCCACTGTATATCCCATTTTCTTTTTTTTTTAATGACAATTTTTATTTAGCTTATGAAGAACTGTAAATACTTTTGACCTTAAACATTGTTTATTCAAAGGCCATTTTTGTAAGTTTTTATAAATTTCAATAAAATACATCATCGGTAGCTTCCTTGTATGAATAGTATAAATAAATGTTTAGTTAAAACTTCTTTATATCTCATTAGGGATTTATTAATGCTAGGAAGTTTTAAAGGAGGAAAATAATTTTAGTAGTTATCCTTTACATATGATTTATTCTACAAAAGTTAGATATGCTTACTGATTTTTTAAAATATTAATACACAAAAACAAAGCATAATTAATCAGTTATTAAAAAGCTGTTACAGCAAAATAGTTTTTTTTAAGTGTAGGTTGTTTTTACTATCATATTGAGTCTTAAATTGGATAGGAAATAGCTATTTTAACTTTTATTTATTTATTTTCTTGTCTTTAAAAAATGTTTTGATTAATAATAATTTAACTTTTCAATAATTTTTTTTCCAAAGAAGCATTATCTTTAATAAATTGTGTAATACAAATACTTGGCAAATGAGATATTTTTAATATAGCTTTCATAAAATAAATTAAATATAATATTTTGACATTGAAAAAAGTTGGTATGTGTTACTATTCTATGCATCTGTATATGAGCTAACTCTTCTAATGGTATAACTAAGTCATGAAAATGCTTAGTTATGTAATCTATTTTATTGCTTGCCTTTAATGTTTTAGGGCTTAAAATTATCTTTCTTGTAACACTAACCTTATGAGCCTGGGCTTGCCTCCAGACACCCTATTTGAAAAAGCCCTGGCTTGGATATTTTCAGGTGCATAGCTCAAACATAAGTGTGAAGGTTAATTATGACTACTTGCTGTTAAGTGCTCTGTATGGTGCCTGTGCCCCTGACTATGATTGATATATGTTTTTTTTTTCTTTGTCAATCTACCTGAGATAAAATCAGAGGTGATAAAAAAACTAACTATAAAAATGAAACATTTATCATTCAAAGAATGTTGCTCTCTTTCACATTTTATTACAAGTGTCACTAAATAATCCATTTTCAAAAAAAATTACATATCATGTAAAAAAAAATTAAAAATTTCTTTACTTTTTATTTATTTTAATTGATACTGATTATTTAGATTTTTTCCTATGATCTTTTAGCTCATTTTTTTTTCTGATAGTACAATTAAATACAATAGATTTTTTGATTTAGCTTACTAGTTTTATTGCTTTACCAGATGAGATAAGTTAGAAGTTATAAGATTACTTTCTTTTGACTCCCTTTTTTTAATTAACTTTTCACATTTTTTTAATTATCACCGTATTTAGGGAAAATAAAGTGATAAAATACCATTACAAACCAATTGTGAATGCAATTTCAAAATATAGCAACATTTAATGTATTCAGTTTTAATTGAAAATTTAAAAATATAATTTATAAAATAACATTCTTCTGTTTTATTTTTTTCATGGCATTACTATGCAGCTCTCTCATATGAAATTACTTTCTTCTAAATCAAATATATATGTGTAGGTATCTTTGTTAATTTTTAATGTAGTTTGGATCAAAAATTGAAAAGTTTCTCCTTTATATCAGATACTAACATATATAAATTTTGTCTTTATTTCTTAAAACATAATTACTGTTAATTTAAAATTTATTAAAATAATTTTTATGATTACATAAGGGAATAAATGAAAAGAAAATCATTTCATTTTTCTAATAAAATTAACAAATTAAATATACATGCTTGATTTCACACATTTAAATAAATAAAAAGGCACCCCCTACTCCTCCCCCGTATATTTTGAAGTGATAAGCCGCTACTTGCATTTCATATTTAAATTTTTGTTTTAAAATATAAAACTGTTCTGAAGCAAAAAAGTAAATTAATTTTAACTAAAAGTCTCTGAAATATAAATTATACATATGAAAGGAAAACTAAAAACAAAATTATAAAAGGTTGATAAATAAAGCAGTTTTCTCTTCTTTATGTTGCAAGTGAAGTTATTAAGGATAAGTTAAGTGTGTGTGTGTGTGTATTTACACACAATAATATAAGCATTAAAATATTTAAAACCCATTTCCTAAGTCAAAAAAAATTAAATTCAAACTAATTAGGTTGAAATTAAAATTAAAATTTAATTCAGAATTAAACACTAAAAGTTTACAAAAATGAAAAGTAAATGAAATAGAACCTATTAATGAAACAAATCTAAATTAATATAATTATGTAAATGAAACAAAAACGAAATTAATTACGGAAATGAAACTAAACATTGGAATCGAAATTAAAAGTTATTTCATATTCAATCAAGTTTAAAATTTTAAAAATTCTATCGTATTTAGTGAGCGAAAATGCAGCTACAACTAAAATACAGATGAATCTAAATTAATTAACAAAATAAGCCAAGCTAAAAGGAATTCAAACAAATCAAAACTACAGCCAATAGAAAAAGAATCTGGCTTGAAGACTTTCTCAAGGGTCACCCTCGGACAAGGATTCAAAATAAGAGATTTTTTTCTTTGAGAGGCCTCAGACAATGTCCCAAAGCATTGACCCCTCATGACCTGAAAATCCTCCGAAAATTAGGCAAAAGAGGCATACCAATTTTAACAGCGAAAAAAATAATAATAAAGCAACATTAAACATCAGTAAATAAAACAATATATAAAATAAAATAAAACTACATAAGAATAATACAACAAACCACAAAATTAATGAAGAAAATAAAAAGGGAAAGAACATACCAGCAACAGAAGAGGAAATATCATCAACGGCGATAAAAATTAAAATACAGAGAAAAAAATGTATGTAATTTCTGAGCTCCATTTATTTTACTAATATTCCATCATTTAAAAAAAAAAAAAAAATTAAAATATTGATATTGCAGTAGTTGGGGGGAAAATCATAGTTTAAATTTTTAATAAAACTATTGCTTTTATAAATGAAATTTTGTTATTGCAAATTGTTTTAATCCTTTTAAATTGTGAGAAAATTAAAATTTTGGAAATTTTAGAGTTAAGCTTGGAGTGGTAATTACAGAGTTTAATTATTTTAAACCGGAATTCGTCTCTTTTATCATAAACACCAACTATTGTTTCATCATTTGCAATTTCGATCCTCAAATCCAGGTAAGCAGCTTGAAGATGATTTTTATTTGCTTCTGTTAAAATTAATTCTCAAATATAGCAATTAGTAACAATATTGGTATTCGCTAAGTTAATCAAAATTAAATCATCAATAAATCCTAATCCTTTTATTAATTATATTAATTATATTATATTTTTAATTTTTTTCTCATAAAATTCATATCTCACATTAATTTTTATAAACAGGTTAAGGGTATTCCAGTGGATACAGTTTTCTTCAGTGCATTAGCTAATATTTTCCTGCATTATTGTGAAAAAAAATAATAAAAAATTACTTAATAAAATGGATGGTGATTTATTGAAGATTTAATTTTGATTAACTTAGAGAATACCAATATTGTTACTAATTGCTATATTTAATTTTAACAGAAACAAATAAAAATTATATTGAAGCTACTTATCTGGATTTGAAGATCGAAATTGCTAATGATGAAGCAATACGTAGTTGGTGTTCATGATATAAGAGATGAATTCAACTTTAAAATAATTAAACTCTGTAATTACCACTCCAAACTTAGCTCTAAAATTTTCAAAAATTTAATTTTCTCACATTTAAATAAAATTAAAACAATTTGCAATGACAAAATTTCATTTATAAAAGCAATAAATAGTTTTATTAAAATTTTAAACTATGATTTTCCTCCAAACTACTGCAATATCAATATTTTAATAAAAAAAAAAGAAATGATGGAATATTAGTAAAATAAATGGCGCTCAGAAATTACATACATTTTTTTTCTCTGTATTATAATTTTTATCCCCGTTGATGATATTTCCTCTCCTGTTGCTGGTATGTTCTTTCCCTTTTTATTTTCTTCATTAATTTTGTGGTTTGTTGTATTATTCTTATGTAGTTTTATTTTATTTTATATATTTTGTTTTATTTACTGATGTTTAATGTTGCTTTGTTTTGTGTTTTTTCGCTGTTAAAATTGGTATGCCTCTTGTCTTACTTTTTGGGGTATTTTCATGTCAAGAAGGGTCAATACTTTTGGACATTGTCCGAGGCATCTCAAAGAAAAAATCCCTTATTTTGAATCCTTGCCTGAGGGTGACCCTTGGAAAAGTCTTCAGGTCAGATTCTTTTTCTATTGGTTGTAGTTTTGATTTGTTCGTGTTCTTTTTTGCTTGACTTATTTTGTTAATATATATATATATATATATAATATAATCAATTTATATTTAGTGTCAATGCTTAAGTTTTGTTTAGTACGTTTAAAAGGGTTTTTATGAATTTGTAAGCATAACATGCATGAAATTTTTTAAAAAGAAGTTTGATGAAAATTTATCATTTATAGTGAAATTTGCGTACCAATTTTATTCTTATTTAAAGGTTTCATTGTGATAAATTAACAAATAAACTTTTTGAGAAACATCTTTAAGGAGATTTTAACATCTAATTGAATACATCATAGAGATTAATGTTTTATGTTTGTCTGTTCTTATTTTTAAAAAAAGTGTATTCCTAATTGTATTGTAGTGATAATAACTATATTATGGTTACCATGGTTATTAGGCGGCATTGATGCCTAGTTAGTTATCACAAGAGCTTTGAGGAAGAAAGATGTAAGAAAAAGTAAAGAACTACAAGAAAAAATTTTATATAGAAAGGGCAAAAATATTAATGTTTCCCAAACGATTACTGGCTGCTTAGACTGCTGAAGATCAATATTCATAACAAGAAAGAGGCAAACTAACCAGATCCTTCAAATATATAAGATTTTGGCTGAGTGCATTGTGAAAGTGTATGTGTGGTTTAATATTAAGTTAAAACCTTTATACACTTAAAGCCAACCTCAAAAACATTATAGACCTGATAATGTAAAAAAAAAAAAAAAGGTTCTTTGATGTTCCAGAAAATATCCTTTTGTCCATGATAAGTGATAAATGTAAAATTCAACACAAACTTGATTTTCAACGTGTTTTAAAAGCAAGAACAGAAAGTAGAAGCAAAGTCAGGAGGTTTAAAGTTCCAAGTATAAACTTGGATGCAAAGATTTGTATCAACATAATCTGATGGCTTGAAAATGACATAACTGAACTCCTCACCCTGTATTACATGTTTCCCGAGACTTTCACAAAGTGTTATGTATTTGACTTAGAGAAGGTTCCTTCTGAAACAATTTTGAAGTTATGTTTTATATAACAGTAATGCTTCATAACCTATTTGTAAGTAGGCAGCAATCACTAAAATACATCAAGCAAATCACTAAATTTCCTAAAAATGGGATATTCCCATATTTGTCTTGTCAACCAATTTAGTTTGTCGTTTTTACTCGCAACAAAGCACACACACACTGACAAATCAGTTACACAATAGACAGAGCAGAGATGCCAACTCAGTTTAACATGACAAAGTTGCTGACCTACACCAGCATTGAGCTTATCCCATATACAGATAAACTGCCTCCCCTCAATAACATCAGCTCTGTTGATGACTCAAGAGCTTTGGATGCCATACCATTGCAATAATAAACATGTTTTTGTATTTTATTTCCTAATTGGGTCTTGCAAAAATCTTGGAAAAAGTATGTTTTTATGAAACATCCTTGTGGCTCTTAAATAGTACAATATTTTTCATATTTATAATTTATCTTATCTACACTAAAAGGCAACTTTTCTGTGCTATTGCAAAATAAAGGTAGGATTTATTGTCTCGCTAGAGAATGAAATCATATGGTCTGAAATCTGATGTTGCCCATTAGAGCTGAATTGGTTAAACTAAGTGCCTTTATTCATTGCTCAAACCAAAAGATTTTCTTTAATCACAATTGATATTATATCATCCACACATTTTTAAGAAATAGAGGTTCCTAGAAAATTGAACTGAAAAATGAATTTAAAATTAATAATTTTTAATGTTTTTATGCTTTTTAAACATATTATGTCATGAAGGGTAATAATCTTAATACTATGGAGGGGTGTATGTCAATTATTTACATCTGCCCTTGGATGTTATATTCAAAAGTGCTCTATCAGCTTTCTTTGACCGAACTTGTAAAAATGAAGAATTTTTAATTCAGTAAAAAAAAATTGTCAAATTTTCCTAAATCTTTGTACAATATTCTACTGTAGCATATTTAAACTTATTAGTTAGTTTAAATCATGAAGTTGTTGATCATTTGAAAAAGTAAATGTTAGAAGTATTTACAACTGCTGAACTGAAATTGTCACAATAGGAAAACAATAACTTCTTGCTCTGAAAACTTTGTTGACAGATGGGACTGATGGAAATTTTTCTAGACTTTTTGAAAAAAAGTCTAGAAAAATTACTTTAGTAAAACTTACCTTATAACCTGATCCTTCACCATAATAAAACATACTATATGCCCCCTTCTCTCCTACCTTTATAGTGCTTATATCAGTCTCAAGTAGGTATTTTTAACCATACTGTATATTTAGTCTGAACTATTACCTAATCAAAATTTAGCAGATTTTGTATAAATCTGTTATATTTTTTTAACAATTTTTGCTGTGTACACAACTTTTTTAGAGACAATAAAGCATTTTTTTAGAAGAAATGGGGACAAAATATAACTGATTTTCTATGCATAAACTTAGGTTAAAATTTTCTGTTCATAAATAGGAACACAATTCAGTCTAATGCAGCATTCACACTAGGTAATCTTTGGGTAATAGAAGGCTATGCCTACTTTACTAAAATCATGTGACCGCAATAGGATGTGACTTAATGAAACAACTATTTGCCATTATCCCATTGGGGTCGTGTGATCTTGATGTAGGCATGGTCTTCTGGCCTTTAATACTTGGCCTCATGTGAATACTGCTTAAAGATGCAAAATCACTTAGGACAATAAATATTGCTAGATAATCTTTTATGTTTATAGCAGGTATTTTATAAACAGGTTACTGTTGGAAGAGTTCATTTTGTAGAGGTAGAAATTTATTTGTTTCTTACATTGGCACGTTTAGCGCCAAATTGGCAATTTATGGTTTTATTGCATTTATTTTTTAAAAGCAAATTTAAGAAATAATTCATAAAGGTGAAAACATTTGTGTGCTTGGAATGTTGAAAATATTTGATATTCCTATCATATGCATGCAAAGAATAAAGCAAATCAAATAGAAAAACTGAATAATTAATTGTAGGTATAACAATTGCTCTAGAAGAAAAAAAGTAAAATCATGCATGCCTAAAATTTATCACTTTCATTTTATTTGTTTTAAATTTATATATGTTATTAATATAAAATTCTCTGCAGTAAATGCGACATAATTGTTTAATTTAATATAAGAATAATAGCATAATTAATTGTAATTATTTCATAATTTTTATAAAAAGTTGCTTTTATTCTGTTATAAAGTAATATGTTCATAGTTAAATATGCTTGAAACCTTTCCAGATTTATATTTTTTTTTCTGATATCTATCCTATTTCCCAAAACACAAAATTAAAGATTACCATGCTATCAATTTTTAGATATTTAAAAATCAAACATTGATTTGTAACTTATTTTCAACATCTGCAAGCTTTCTATAGTACAATTAGTTTTGCAAAGTTTATAAGTAAAAGTATTCTGAAATTGAAGACAGTTCAAGTGCTCATTCAGGCATGTACCAGATGTCCCGGACTCAAAGGAGCCCAACTAAATCTACATATTAAAACATGGATTTACATTATTCTACTAAAAACGCAGTGAAATTTATTTTAATTCCAGATTATTATATATTAGTTTTCCCCGACTTAAAAAAATATTTCAAAGAATACTTTTTTTTCCCTAACTGTCAATTCAAATAATGGAGTGATAAATGAGATTTTCTTTTCAATGTATAGCAGTAGTACGGACTCGAAGCAATAAAGGACCAACAAATTCCTACATGTATTTTATCATTTCGAGGTTGAAAATTCTTCACTCCTAATGTCCTTCACATTTCCATTCAAAACCCATCAATGCCGTTTGAGAATACTTATCTGTCACTGTTTTATTATCACAATTAGTGCACCTGAGTAGAAGAAATCACTTTGAATACTTTAATTCTTCTAACTCGTATTATCCTGCATACATTTTTAGATTCTTGGAATCATATTTATGGAGGAAAGCTATTGAAAAAACAGGAAGGTGAGAAACAAGCCTAAATACTAAATGTCTATTTTTTTATTGAAAAAAATAAATGCGCTAAATATATTTTCTTCATGCCATTATGTAGTTGAATAATATTTCGCAATAAAAATTAAATAGAATTATTTCTTAACAATTACTTATACTCATTCAATTTCAGAAAAGAAATTAAATTGCTCTAATTCCTAAATATTTTTATATAGCGTAATAGAAATGCTATATTTAATTTCAAAATAATTCTTTTTTCTTTTAAAACTATAAATTCAATTTCTCATAATTATTATTTAATAGTAAGAGCACAAGGTTAAAACAATCTAGGTTTTTTTCACCCTCGCCTTTTTTACCTTGGCAATGATTGTGGTTGGAGATAACTGAATTATACCTGCAGATTTAAGGAAATTATTCAATACTTTGATGAAAATAAGGTACTGAATTGTAAAATATACTTCTTTAAAAAATAATGACATTCCAAGTTCCCTGCAATAACTTTTTTAAAACAAATTTTTAATATACTTTTCAAATAAAAAATTCAAAATTGATAATTTTACTAATACTTATGCAGCTGCAACTAAAGCGAGAAGACAAATGAGCAACAGTTTTTTTTTTTATCGCTTCAAATCGACACCAAGAAAAAGAATAACCCCCCAAACTTCTGTTTGATTCCACCCATTAAAAATAAATTTTCTCTACCAAAACCTGTTCCTACAATGTCTGCCGTAAACATAGTTGGTCATCTAGCAGTGTTCTTATTGTGGACAGACAGTATCTACGTATTAAAAAATTTATCAATCATGAATTAGAGTGAAAAGCCTAAAATTTTATGCATTTTGGTAGTTTATGAATTCATTACGATATTAAAACTTTTTGCAATTGAGATGAAGTAGAGAAATATGTGAAAAGGTCCATTACGAAAGAGTTACCTTCTTAGGCTGAAATATAATCTACATATATAAAATATGCAGTATTTTTCTTTGTTCAATTATGTTTTGTGATTTATTTTTAACTGTAATATTTTAGGCCTAGCAGCAAAACATTTTTTTATACTGAATTTTTCTCTCTATTGCTAAAATAGAAGATTAGTAAAAAAAAAAAAAGTGCTGAAGCATTTCTAAAACAATATGGCTTATGTATTATAAAATTGTTTTCTGAAGCTTAGAAATATGTTCTTTTTAAGAAAAGCAATGAGGTGCATTTTCTAGAAAATAAGTTTCTTTCGTTTGGAATGCACAACCAGAAAAAACGATCTTCACCTCTTGTGATATATATGAGGAAAAGAAGGAAATGAAGAATTATTTAAACATTTTCAGTCTATATAGTCTGCATTGTTCACAATTTTTTTTTCCAGTAAAGACTTAAGTACTAATATGAATGCTACTTTACTCTAAAGCGGCTGATATTTATAATTTTTGTCACTCATTAGTCTTGAGATAGTTGATAATATTTCTACTTGGTTATTTGTTTCATATTCCTAACAATTTGAATTATTTTATTATTATAAGTAATATTAATTTAAAAATTTACATAGTATACAATAATTTACATTATAATCATATAGCTAAATTAATTGTGATATTTGCTTTCGTTTTATTGTCTCAACAATACTATCCACTTTTTAAATCAAACAATTTTAGAAAATTTTTAAGTTTGATTCAGTTAAGTAATTTCTCCTAGGGTACAATATGTGAATGCCATTTATTATCGTTTAAAACTAATCAAACAAAACATGATAAATTGTCAAATCTTACACTATTTTATAACTGGAACATCATCTTAGGTTATTTATTGGCTATTTTCTTTTTTTAATTTATTATTATTATTGTACAAAATAGGCTAGATTAAGTGTTTGAATTTTTAAAAAAATGTTTTGCTGCTGTTAGAAAAATTTGCTTTATATGAATGTTAATCAAAATTATGTTTTGATTGGACCCTCTGACATTGTAATGATTTACATTATAGAAATTATTATATGAAATAGATTATGCGACTTTATGTTATGAAATAATTCTAAATTTTTTGTTTAGTAAAAAAAAATGACTTTATATTTTGTTATTTCAGCTTGTTTTTAGTTTTAAAAAAAACCCCTTTAAGATTAGGTATTTAAGTAAGTAAATTATGCTAATTTAAGGGGGAAAGAGGCTCAATATTGTTGAATGGGGAAATATGGGAATTTTTAGTTAGTGTTTATTTTGTTGGAATCAAATGCTATGTATTAATAGTGAAATCCAAAACTATTCAGATTTGAAGATGAACATATTTCCATGTCTTAAAAAAAAACACTATTTAATTTATTGCATAGTTAAAATATCAGCTACATCAAATCATTTTTAAATCTGCTGACTTCTTGAAAAATTATGAGAAAACCAAATTAGTAATTTTGAAAGAATTTTCAATATTTAATCAAACTTTGCGAGTTTAACTTGGAAGCAAATAAGTAATTTAAAATTCTTATAATATATGAATTCATTAAGAATTATATATCTAATAACAGACTGTTTTCTATAAATGGATATGTAATGTTTGATCCCCTCCCTTCCAATATTTCTTTGTCACAAAATTAATCCTTATTTTTCACTGTCTTTATGAACAAATTCTGTTCAGTGGTTTCATTGACTACATCTGTTTATGTAATTTTTAGTACTTGTTAAATTTGTGTTATTCTGATTTTTCTATGAAGCAGTAAAAAAGAAAACTCATTACAAAAATGAAGTACTAACCATTAATTTAATGTATGTGTTAGAGCTACCGTGGCACAAGTCGCGATTTCTTTTTAATAAATTTAATGTATTGAGAAAAAAAAGTTTTATCCAAAGCAAGGATAATGTTGTAATGCTATTGCTTTATTCTCTAAGCTGATCTTGCTTTTGGGGTCCAACTTCAACATTGGAATTAAGTTGAATAGTGTTTGGGTTAATTTTTTTAATTATAAATTATAGATATTTTTAAACATTATATATATATAAAGTTATACCACTTTAATTTAACTACTGAATACGAGACATAACAAAAAGATTTATTCTATTTTTTTTCCTTCCTTTCAGCCAAGTGCCAGTGAATCTAGTGCTGGTAAGAATAAATTTTTTATATAAAAAATATATTTTTAAAATTTATGATATTGATTAATAGATAATATATTATTAAAAATTTGTTTGTGTGGTGCCAGTATGTTCCACACTTTAAGTTTTGTATAATGTAATCCATTTCGAAACTAGATTCATCCAAAAAATCATGGAATCCATTTAGCATAGTGTAGACATGCTCTTTTCTGTTACAAAATATCTCAAAGCTTATGATAATTTTGTATATTTTTATGTTTAAAATAGTATGATAAATGTAATTTTTTCTTATTTGTTTGTATTTATGTTTGTTGGAAAGATAGTGAGGAGTCCTTACAATTATTTATATGAATAATAATTTTGAACCAATAATTACATTTGGTTGCTGTTACTAATTTAAATTTCAAACCTTTGTCAAAAAATTTAATTTTAAAATTGGTTGCTTGGATATATATTTTAAAATTGAATTTAATCTACTGCTAATCAGCTTTGTTGGCAGCCTTTTCACCTAGATTGATTTTTTAGCCTGTTAAATGATTGAAATTCAATGTAATTTTTTAAAAAAAATATCAGGTTATTATAACTGAACAGTTTAATTTAATCAAACTGCTACAAATTACTGTGATTATAAACTAAATCTACAAAGTAAAAATAGAAGTTAAAGTCTAACTTCAAAGTATATGCTTAAATAAATCATTTTTTCCTCTTAATTTTAATGTTGGTTAAAGCATGCAGTTGAATGCTTTTATTTTAACGGGTGACTTATAATATTAAAAACATTGTTATTGCTTACATATTGAATTAATTTTTATAAAAAATCAGTAAAAGTAGAGTCAACAGAAATAAAATGGATATCATTTAAAGGTTTTTAATGTAATACAAAATCTATTTTTGTGAGTAATAGTTTTGGAGGATGTGGCAATAAATTTCCATAGTTAAGTTAAAGCCCATTGGATGACAGTTATGTATATTTTCACACATAGATTAAACTTTGTTTGAGGCCTGTTTCTTGACTTCTTTTATAACTTCCTTCTGAAGGAATGGTATTTTTGGTGTCATTATGAGTCTTCTCCACAGCTGTAATAGTTATAAATTTCAACTTCATTAATTACAAAACTTTATATTAAATGTATCTGTAAATTCAATCGTTAGCAAACAGTCCATTAAATTGGTCTTATATGTACAGATAGTCAGATGTTTATATTTGTCTGTTGCCATTAATCAGTTCTTAATGAGAGCTATTTCTATGTTTACATAGTATATTTTTAAAAATTAAGACATCAGTTGAGATTTGATTGTAATCTGTAAAAGCAATGGGTTTTACAAATGACAATACATAATTAACAATACAATTAAATTTTTTTTATTAACAGTAGTTTAAATAATTGAATCCTAATAATATAAAATATATATAATTATATTATGATGTTATATTCTCTAAGTAAAAAAGAAAAAAATATATATTTTGTTGTTTTAACAAACACTTTATCTGAATTAATATAAGTTTCTCTGCTCAAGGAACTAACATTTTTGTGTGAAATAATGTTGCTTGTTCAAATGACATAATTTTCCAAAGCCTTATTGAAATGAATAATTTAATAGCTTCAGTATTATTGGAATAGCTGAAAACTAATATAGATTATCTGCATTAAATTCCATAGTTAATTAAATTGGTTGTTTCTTTTATTGTGTTGCAAGATAAATATTGTACCTTACTGTAATTTCCCAGATGTTTCAAAAGGAATATCGGAGGTTTAAATATAAGCTATGTGTATTAACTTTATCTTCTGGTGATAAATGACATATAAAATAAGAGGTGTTTCTTTATTGTGGCAGTATCTTAATAAGCCAATAACAGTCACTAGACACCAGTGATCACTTTTGTGAATGATTTAAACACGTGGCTGAAAGGTTCCAAGTTCTGTTCCGACAAATCTCGTCTACCACAATGGTGACCTTGGGTGTGATGAATATTCAGACAACTATCGTGGTGCCATCTACCTGCAACAAATGCAAGCAATGCAATATCAACATAAATGCCATCAGCAATCAAAGTCGTCAGACTCACTTGATGGAGCAGCAACAACTCTCGCACGCTAGCCATAATGTTGGGTATTAAAAAATTGCTCATCTCGTGATAGACTTTTTGGTGGGGGAGTATTGTGGTTGTATCTTAATAAGCCAATAGCAGCCACTAGACACCAGTGATCACTTTTATTGAATGGTCGTGTTAAACGACTACAATCCAAAAGGCCCAAGTTCTCTTTCTGTCCAATCTCGCCTACCACAATTATCCTTCAATTGTTCATTGTGATAAACATTTATCTTAAAGTGCCAGAGTGTGAAGCACAAAAAGTGTTTAAATTCGAAAACCCCTTTTAAGTATCTTAAAAATATTTAATTTTGTCAAAATGTCTTTAAAAAAATACTTAATTTTAAAGAGATGTGCAAGGAAACAGTCCCCTTTCCCTTAATTTTGAATAAGATAAATTAAAAGCAGTCATCAAGCTTTTTGTAAAGTCATAAAGCATGAAGAAGTAGCTTTGCTTATTGAAAATATCAAGAAAGAAAATCTATTAATAGGAATAATTTTGGAAATAATAAGTATAGATTCAGAGGTGTTAACATACATTAAGAACTTTTTTTTCACTCTGTCTTTCCCCATCAATGATCACCATCTACATTGTGAAATACTGGAAGGGTTATCTTAAAAGGACAGTACAGAATATGGGCATTAAAGAGCATTTGAATTTCTTTAATTTTTGAAGTTTTAGATGGTGAATTTATTTTAATTATGGCTTGATTGTATGTATGTTCAACACCTAACAAGTTATTAATAGTAGTGTCATTAAATTTTTTCCGTCCTGGTATTATGTTCTTTTCGATGGCTGGAAATAGTGTTATGATTCAATGGGGTGTGAAGATATTGTCAAATGGTTCTGAGGAATTTTTTTCCCCCTGTTATTCTGTTTGTACGAATGACAAAAGTTATTACCCCTTTGACTTAAAAAGTTAATCTTAAATTTTATAATTCTGTTTCTTTAATTAGAGTATTTTAAATTTAATCCTTACCAAGACAAAATTAGAAACAGAGTATGACAGTTCAATAATAAGTCTTTGAAATCAGTTACAATAACTTGTTATTTGTTTATCTTAGTAGCTTTCTTGAAAAACATGTTAAAATTTCCCCTTACAAATGTAAGTATATATAAATGAATTATATTTTGAAAAAGCCATAAATATTTACTAACAGATAGTGCAGTTTTGCATCTATTCCCAGATAATCCAGTGGAGCATTTTTTATTACAAGAAAATGACCTATAATATACACTGAAGTGACAAAAGTCATGGTCCTCCTTTTGCCCGGCGAAGTGCAACAACTCGACGTGTCATGGAGTCCACAAGTCGTTGGAAGTCCTCTGCAGGAATCTTGAGCCATGCTGTCTGTATAGACGTCCATAATTGTGAAAGTGTGGATGGTGCAGAAGTTTGGGCACGAACGGACCTTTCGATGATGTCCTGTAAATGCTCCATGGGATTCATATCGGGCGATCTAAGTGGCCAGATCATGCGCTGGAATTGTCCAGAATGTTCTTCAAACCAATCGCGAACAGTTCTGGCCCGGTGACATGGCGCATTGTCATCCATAAAAATCCCATCGTTGTGTGGGTACGTGAAGTCCATGAATGGCTGCAAGTAATCTTCAAGCAGCTGAACATAACCATTTCCAGTCAATGATCGGTTCAGTTGCACCAGGGCACCGAGTCCATGCCATGTAAAAACAGCCCACACCATTATGCAGCCACCACCAGCTTGAACAGTGCCTTGCTGACAGTTTGGGTCCATGGCTTCGTGGGGTCTGCGCCACACTCGAACTCTACCATCAGCTCGTAACAACTGAAATCGTGACTCATCTGATCACGCCACGGTTTTCCACTGGTCTAGGGACCAGTCGATATGCTCACGAGCCCAGGAGAGTCGCTGCAGGCGATGTCGTGCTGTCAGTAAAGGCACTCGAGTCGGTCTTCTGCTGTCATAGCCCAAGGAAGACAAATATCGCCGCACAGTCCTATCGGACGCGTCCCTCGTACGTCCCACATTGATTCCTGCAGTTATTTGACGAAGTGTTGCGTGTCTATTAACATTGACCATTCTACACAGACGTCGGCGGTCTCGGTCGTTAAGTGCAGGTGGTCGCCCACTGCGCTGTCCACGATGGGATGTGATGCCTGAAATTTCATACTCTCGGCACACTCTTGATACTGTGGATTTCGGAATGTTGAATTCACTAACGATATCTGCAATGGAATGACCCATGCGTCTAGCTCCAACTAACATTCCACGTTCAAAATCCACGTCCATAAATCACGAAAAACCTGTTCACATGAATAACTTGAACACAAATGAAAGCTCTGGAAAACGAACTGCATTTATACTTTTTCGCTGCGATACTACTGCCATCTGTTTATTTGCATATTGCTATCCTATGACTTTTGCCACTTCAGTGTATTATGATTATATTATAATTTTTAAATAGACTTAATTATAAAGCAGAGTTGGAACATTTTATTTAAAAAATACGATATATAGCTCAAAGTAATAGTTGGTCCTAATGGCATAACTGCAGTTGACTTTGGCCTATAAAATAAATTTTATCAAACTTTTTTACTGTGCAGTGTAAATCTGGAATTTATGATCTGATATTATTCATTCCTCTGGATCTTGTGACTTTAAAGACTTTTTAAACCAGTATCCTGCGCATTTAATTTAACAATGTAAAATGTATTGAAACTTTGCATGAACATGCGGATATGTGTTGGGTGCATTCAAATTTATCTATTCATTTCATAAAATGTCAGCAACTTCAGAATGCTCTGTTGCAGTTATAATAGTGTTTTTGATTTAGATAAATTATACTTTCTTGCTGAAACATGATGCATATTCTCCAAATTGATTTTTAAATCTTGTAATTTGTTGTTATAGAACCGACCAAAAGCAATATCTTCTGTTTTAAAAAATGTTGTTGACTCCGATACCAAGGCTTTTATGCTTATTGTCATTCATGACTCCTGCCATCCATATTTGAATTGTAAATCTCATTTTGTTTCTGTTGAAATTAAGAAAAATTATCATTTATTTGAAATGAGTTCATATATAGTTTTGTCTGAAAATTTAGGTATTGGAGTGTGAAATGTTGAAAAGTAGCCTTTCATAATTGTTTTTCATTAATTAGAGTATCAAATTTTTTTCTGAAAATAGATTAATTAAATATTTATATTCATTTTCAATTACTTTTCTTCTTTGGCAAAGGAAAATTCTATATCCTAATATATTTAATACAGAACCTTCATTTTACTGTTTTTAGCATTATGTTCTAGTCTTCTGTACATTTACACTAGTTTCTGTAACATTCTAGTAAAAAACACAAGCTATACAGCTTATCCTTTAAAATTATCCATTTAAATGAGCTTTAGTTTTTAAAGCTTTATGGATAATCCGGTTTTGAGATAATTTTGTGTATTTACTAATTCAGGAATTTTTTGGAAATTTACTTTCAAGTATAAAACAGCTCTCATCCTTTCTTATTACTGTTTGATTAAATCATTCAGCAGCACCATTTATTTTTGATAAGTAAGTGCTGATACACTCAATTTTAATACCTTCCTGTATTAAATACTTTTAAAAGTAATCTGTTCTAAAGTTCTGAGCCATTATCCTATTCAACTCTTTAATTTTTCTCTTAGTTAATAACTCCATTTCTTTTTTATATCAATAAAGCTATTCAAAGGCTTCATTTTTATGTTTAAAAAAATGCCCTAAGAATTATCATCATTAATACCAAAGTATTCTGTGCCACTTAAAAATTTAATTAGAGTTGGTCCCCATATATACATGTGTCAGAGTTTTAAGATATTTAAAATTCTACTTCTACAAATATTTAGCAATGGTGCCCAAATATGATATTTATCAATATTTTTTAACTTTTCAATTTCATTGACATTGTTACTTTTTGTGAAATCTTTTGAACATTGCATATTTAAATTGCCACATTTGGTATACTTTAATTCAATGTAATCCCCATCAGAAATATAATCAGCATTATTTTAGTACATTTTTATTACATTAGCATTTATCACATAGATTTTATCAGTCAGTGGGGTAATTAAAAAATGACCATTCCCTGGACTTAAAGGAGTTATTATTAAAAGGAGTTATTATTAAAATTATTTAAAAATAATTTTAAAAATACTGTAATGTACCAAATTAATGTTTTCCCAGGAAATTAAATTTCTCAACATTTGTGGTGCATATGGTATATCTCAAAGTAATAGATATTCTCCAATTTCGAGATTTGAATAGCATTTTCCATGTATTTTTCATGTCTGTTTTCTCATGTATGCACTGTGTCATTTGCTGAAAATTTGTAAAAGTCCATTAATTAAATATTTAGTGGTAGCCAAATCAGTATCAAATTCAACATCCAAGGAGTTAGTCTGATGAATCCTTATGGACCTCTGTCCTATTTATAGGACAATTGAGTTAAATGCAAATAAAATAAACAATTAAAATTACTGAAGATTTTATTGAAAATTATTTTAAGTAGATTAAATGTAATAAATTAAGGGGAAAAATTGTAATTTAAAAAATAATGAAAAGAAATTGCTTTGAATTAATCACCAAAATGTCAGAATTATTTTTCTTAAACATATATAATATAGTTTTAGTAGTTTATCATTAAAACATTAAAAAGATAAATATTACTGGCATTTGACGTGTGTTTTCCTGCTGTCCTATATATAGGACAATGTTCTGATATCCGCCTTTTTTTTTTTTTAAATCATCCAAACTTCTAGATCTTATTCCTCGAATTGAGAAAACAATGTAACTTTTCATGCTAAGGGACAAGGAGGACAACATTCCAACAAAATGTTGGAATGAACTAGAATGTTCTTTGGTATCTGTCCCCTTTGCCAAGAAGTTCTTTTACATATGCTTGCAAAACTTGTATTTAGGTCTTTTTTTTCCTTGTCTTTCCATTTATTCAGTTGCTGATTTGGCCTGAGAATTTTTGTTGTTGTAAAATGGCCAGGAAATTTCTAACAGCACATGAAGCTCTTGAATATATGAATTCTTTATCGGAGGAAGAATTTGATGATCCATTTTTGTCAAAACCCCAAAAAGACATTTGTTTTACAACAGAAGATGTTGTGCAAATGCAGAAATAAATATTCATATTTGAAGCATACACTTAAAAAATTAATTTTCTGAAAAGTTTTTCAGTAAAGACTATGTATTATTATGACACAGGAACAGATTTATGTATGCATAATTGTATAAAGGTGCCTAAACAATGTTTAATTTTTGCAGTGTTTAGTTTGCTTAATTAGAAGTGCTTAATTTTTGCTGCAATTTCTTGGTACTCACCCTGCGTGATATTCTCTTAAAGCACACAGCATTGATAAGAATTCACCGTTTACTCATTATAATTAAGAAACTAGCCTTAAGTGACTTCAGAATCATAAACAATGATCGGAAACCTTAGGGAGGTACAATTTATTAAAACGTTTACAGGTCTAATTCCATTAAATAAGTTAAGAAAAATTTGATGCTTCTCATTCAAATCAGTTACTGTATAAAATGAATAATAATTTTTCAGATTCAATGTAATTTTTTAAAAACAAGAATTTTTTTAAAACATTTCAATTTATATGCCGAAAATAATAGAGTGAAATTTGTAAATATCCCTATCAGAATTCTTTTTAACCTTCGTAATATATACAAGTTATATATTACATCTTTAGTTTGGTTCTGCTAGAAATAAGCTAGGGAGTTGCGGGAATGAAGGGAAATTTCTAGTCTCTATTGCGATCTTATTAAATCATTACATTCTGACTTTGTAGTCAGCTTATGAGTTATATCATTATTTGAAAATTAAGATTTTTATGTGAGGCATGGAAAGTTTGGACGGCTGTTGGCAGACATCATGGGTAAATTGAGAACCATGTCTTTTTGTGGTCCCATTCCCCATATCATTGAGGTCCAATATCTCATTGGCAGTATTTTGGATGAAATGTAAAGTTTGGATCTTGTTAGGAAAAAGTCCAATATCTTTTCATTGTCTTGGTTGCAGAGCTCCGACTATTGAGTTGATTTACCAGATTCAGAATGGAAGTGCTTGGTTTTTTTGCCATAATATCTCTTGTTGCATCAATTGCTTCTATTCTAACAGTTACCTTTGCACCAACTTTTCTCTTCAGATCATTTCACGCAACAAAGCATTTTAAATTAAAAAAAAATCCATTGAAATTTTTTTTTTTTTGAAGTCTTAGATCGATTTTTAAATTTTGGACTCCACTTCTGTAGGAATAGGGTTGCATTTCCACCGCATAAATACTAATTTTTAACCATAATTATATTATTGAATATGACACTTCAAAAGACATTTTTAAAACGATGTGGAACTGATACGAAACAATCCTTTTTTGCTTTCAGCCTCTACACCATCTCACTGTTTAGTGAGATTGAAAGATTATTTGAGTTAAAAGTTGTAGGTTCATTGGAAGACACTGTATATGCTAGGCGCCCTATAAAAATAGAACAGGTATTAAGTATTCCTAGAAACGTTATTTCAATTTTTCAATAAATAAGAACATGTATGATAAGATCAGAACTAATAAAATATGAAACGAACTAATAAAATAAGAACTTCTATGGAGATAGAAATTAAAAAGAAAAAAAAATGTATGCCAATGCCTTTGAGTAAAAGTTTCAGCTAATTAAACATTTCTTTTATATTCTTCAAGGCACTCACAAAATTTATTGTTTCAAACTCTCTTTCTGCCCCGCTTTTTTATTTCATTTCTCTTTGTTATTTATATATATTGCAATAATTTTTTATGTAACTGCTTAGTATTTTCTCTTTCAACATTGTTTTGCCTGAAGGTCAAGAACCTTTGAGTTCAAGTATACTGTGAACTTTCCCTGCAAATTTTCAAAAAAAAAAAAAAATTGATGTCATTTGTTTTAAATTTTTTGTTAGGTTTGAAAAGAAATTTTCAGAAACCCAATTTCTGCACACAAGATCAAATACATTTATTAATTTTTTTAAAACCACTACAAATCTTATATAATTTGAGATATGAAAGGCAGTGAAAAAATATTCATTTCTTAGTTTGTTAAACTTTAAACTCCAAAGACTTTGCAATGATTTCTTAGAATTTTTTCAATAAACTTTTGTTTATTTACCATTTAATACTTCTAATTGGAATATATGCAGATGTTCAGTGGTTGGCATTTAAGAACAATTTATTCATTTTTGTCTGATATTTTATGTTTACAATTTACTGAATTGTAATGTTCTGACTTTAATTGTGCAGTAGAATGTGAATTTACATGTTTAGTGGGAAAGAAAGGTTACTTCTTCCAAGAACACTATCATAATATTACTTATCAAAAATATGTGTTTATATCTGAAATTCTGTATCTCAGTGTGTTTTCACTTTCTTTAAACTTAGATGAAATTTCAACAATATAAAAAGAAGGTAGCATTGTTTGTTATATTGCTATAAGCGTGCATATATTTACATAATTTAGATCTTTCAGATAGCGATCAAGATTTTGATCCAAGTGCTGAAATGTTGGTTAATGACTTTGATGATGAATACACTCTTGCCGAAGAGGAAGCCATGGAAAGTGCTGATAGTGTTTCAAATGAGCTGGATGACTTGCAAAGGGTTGGTGACGCTAGTTTTTGTTTATAAATAAAATAAAATCTGAGAAGTGTGAATAGTTGTGGTATTTTTTGAATTTTTTTTATTTTAAAATGTATTCAGTTTTTTTAAAAAAAATATTCAATTTTTGAACACGAATAAGATGGAAAAAAATTTGTAAATCTGTTAATGAATTTTCTTGGTGTAATGTCTGACCACCAAAAAAAGTCTTCTTTTTGGCAAGCAAATCATTCATCCAAGGTGAGAGAATTAACCAACCCATATTTCTAAATAGCTAGAGGAACTGGGAACCTGTTTACTTTCTCTCAGTCACTTTTCATTCACTATTTTTAGTGTCATTCTCTTATAGAATGACTTTTTTTTTTTCCTCATCAGATTTATTTAGAAGTTTGAGGTGAATTAGAATTATTTTATAACGATATTGTTTAGCTGTTTTTAAAAATATTCTTTGTCACAGAGATTCTAAATTTTTTTAAGCAGTAATGAACCATTTCAATAATTTAATGTGTAATTCTCTGTTTCTATTGAACTGAACCAAAGAATTGTTTCAAATTAAGACTTGACACATTGTTTTCAGTTATGAGTTAGAGAATACATTAATAAAAAAATTAATGATAATAGTGATTTTTATTTTATTGCAATATAGTGCACATTTATTGGAACAGGCTTTGTTTTTCTTAAAATTCGCCCTTTCACTTGAATTTCATGCCTGAAAGTGGAATTTAACTGCATTATGTTATGAAGAGAAGTTTGGCAGGACTAATTTTTAACCATAATCACTTGACCATCTTATGAGGAAAATTTTCTCATGAGGTGTGTTTCAACTGTTATTAAAAGTTATCAATCATGTGAGTTACTTGGCTCAAATGTTATAAGAAGGGGTATGGGAAGGAAATACTTTCAGGAAACAGGTTTGATTTATTACTTAAACATACTTCTTCCATAAAAGATTTTGCTGCAGCAGCCATAGTTAGAAAATATATTGTTTTTACAAGTATTGATCAGCAAAATAAGATTGAGATACTTTCTCCCAATTGGAAGAGTAAATGTGGATGCAAAGATAAAACACCTCAGATTGATAACTTTTTTCTTCTTTTTTGTATGTAATAGTAAAATGAATTCTCCCAAGCCTACTAAGGATCTAAGAAAATTACTGGCTATTGATGTGGACATTAATTCATCAATGCCACAAGAAGACTATGAATCGAGGAGTTGAGCAATAATGCTAATCCAAAAACAGTTAATACCTGCTGTGAACAGTTAATACCGTTTTTGTTTATGCCAGGAGACATACGACCTGGACTGTATAAAGCTGGAATAAGATTGTATTCAGCGACAGAATACTTATTTCTTTTTGTTCAAGGGTTTGAATCAACACTTTTTAGCTGAAATGCTGGGGAAACAATCTTAGAAAAATCTTAATCAAACAGTTAAGTGCTCTCATAAGCAGAATTTGGGATTATTTTACACCTAGAGCACCTTGCAGCATAATACCCATTAAGGGAATGTGCGTATTGCTGTTTCACTATCCACTATGTACGAATTAATATTTTTTTCACAGCTCGAAAGAGCTATTTGAATTTGTTCTGTCAAACTTTTTAAAAAAATTGTTTTTGCATGAAATAAATCTACTCTTGTTGTTAAAAATTCCGAAACATGTCTTGAACATTTTAAGAGTAGAAATCAATCCATATCCCCACAAGTGCCGATCTTGATATTAATAGTGAACTCAGAAATGAATGAAAGTCAGAAATGAAAAATTCTTCGGATATGAAAGCCATCAGTTTTAAAAGACAGATATGTTTCTGAATAATTTCTGTTTTTCGGACTTGATCGCACTCCTATTCTTCGATGTTTAAAATGAATGGCTGAAACGAAACTTGATGGATTTACTGAGTTTGCTCGCCTTGCATTAAAACTCCTCCCTTTTGGGAAAGTAATCCTGAATTGTGGTTTTTACAATTAGAACCTCAATTTTTCATATCGGGAATTGTTTCTGAAAGCATTAAATTGTATTGTGTCATTTCTGTCTTGGATTACTTTTGGCTAACTTATCTAATTCGTTTCGCTCTTTTTGTCACTCCGTACACATTATTGAAAGATAAAATAATAAAATTATATGCTGACTCCGAAAAAGTGGAACTCGGAGCTATTTTATTAGGTCTTCAACTAGGAGATAAAAATCCTTCACAACTTTTAATGCAAATGAAATAATTAAATGAAGGGCTCGTGAATGACGATGTTTAAAAAAATACTTTTCTTGCATCATGCACCTGTTATAATGCAACAAATACTAGTTTGTGTTAATTTTTCAAAATCTTCCTCACAGTTTGGTGATAAAATTAATGAAACAACTAACACTACAATGAGGAGTGGATTTTAACAAATCCTTCTTTAAAGTCACTGGAAACGAAAAATTGATGAGTTATTAAAGCAAATTCAGCGAATGCCTATATACTTAATTCGCAGTAATAACAAAAATAGAACTTACAAATCTTGTTCTGAATCACGTTGTTACATACACTAATACTATGAAATCCTGGTATCATACACGCTATGGCGATAAAGCTACAAAATGCGTGGAACCATGTTTCTATTCGGAAAATTTAAAGAATCGTCATACGTAACGGCTGCAGATTATTGCAATGAGTTAAACCGCTAATTTGTTTACGACCGTAAATGTAAATTAAATTTTTAATAGATTACGGCACAGCATGTTCTGTTTTTCCAGTTTCTTGTGCAAATTGAACCAAATATGTATCCGGCACGAACTTCGTTTTATATGCTGCAAGTTCTTCAGTTATTCGAGCTTAACAGCCTTAGACATTTAACGTTGAATTTTGGCATACGGCGATTATTTTCTCGGAATTTTGTAATTGCAGATATACTGGATACAGAGTTTTTAGAAAGATTTGAATTACTTATTGATATTAAAATGCGAGACTGACAGGTTGACTTCCCTGAAAGTGAATAGTAATACTTGTAATGGATCATAAATTGACTTAAAAGAACAATTTCGGATGATATGCCTTACCATCAATTACTTTCTGAATTTCCTATCATAATCAAACCTGCTCTCAATCTTACACGAGTTTATCATTCTACTAATAAAGTTATACTCTCACTAAAGAATCTCTGGTTTTCAGTAAATCTAGATGACTCGTACCAGTGAAATTATAAAAGCACTGAAAGTTGAATTCCAGTTATCGCTAAAACAAGGTATCATACATCCTTCTATAAGACCATGGGCTAGTCTGATACATCTTGTTAATAAAAAGCATGGCACTCATGCGACGATAGGGTCCGTAACCATGTAACATAACCACTAGACAAAAGTGATCACCCAGGTCCGGAGGGTGTCAATTGGCTTATGAAGCTACCACCACACTTCCAAATACACATCCTGAGTATAAAACTAGATATGGACGAACAGTTAGAGTTCGCATTACATATCCGGTCGAGTCTTAAACGACCTTCAGCGTGAGGGGGAGTACTGTGGTTACTACTGTTTCACTATGCACTTTGTAATCTGGACAGGAAGAACTAATGTTTCTTTCACAAGCTCTAAAGATCTACTTCAACTTGTTCTGCCAATCTTTTTTTGCTTAGTACCTTTTGTACAAAATAAATCTTCATGTTGTGAAAAATGCTGTGGCGTTTCTTGAAGTTCTGAACATTTTAAGTAGAGGAATCAATCCATACATCCGTACGAATGATTAAATTATGCATTTAAATGCTAGAAGACAAAATTATGCCTTTCATTAATTGCTGTTGTTGTGTTATAGTAAAATTTTGTTTAATGCTGTAATTCTAAACAGATAAATAAATAAAATAGACGAAAGCTGAATAATTTTGGATTACTGCAAATGCAAATCCTGTTGAAATTTTGGGAATCTCTGTGAAGAGATGTATGTATAAAATGAATTGCTCTAACAAAAGTAAAAATGATTGAAAATGTTACTGAAGTTTGGTTTTATGATAAGCAGGTTAAAAACTGATGTTCGAAATTGCTGGAAGCCATGCCGAAACTTTTACAGGATACCATTAAATATAGTTGAGGACATATTTTCAATTAAATTGCAATGTCATCCATGCAAATGAATATACACTAAATTTTCACATATGTAATTTAATTAATATTTGTCCTAATTTATTTGTTAAATATTGTAGCGTGTTTCTTCTTATTGGGCCAAAATTTCAAAGCTGTTCCTTTTATATGTCAGAAATTTAGATTTTTATATATAATGTAAATGGAAAACATACACAAATGAGGATTTCGGAATTTTTATCTCCATGTTAGATTTTTCCTCACCTTTGTTTTTACAAATTCTAAGGTGTTTTTCCAGTTTAAGATGGAGCATTGAATTATGGTAAAACTACATGTTATAAGCATTCAGTGGATTATTATTATTGTTTTCATTCTATGCAAGGTATTGCTAAATTATTTTTTTTTACATTACATAACAGTAAATTTATGTTAATTTTTATATTAGATTGGATGCGTCTTCAAATCTGTGCTCCTTTTTGTGAATCATATTATTTAGTTTGAAGCAAAAATTTTCATATTTAAAAAAACAATATAGAATTTAATAAAAGGAATTTTAAAATTTTTAACTAAAAAAAGATTAAAATGATTTTTTCCCATTACAGTGCTGTCAAAATATTTTCAATAATACTTAAAATACTATTAAAAGGAATGTTGTAAATGTATTACGTCCCCTTAAGGTTATACCTTTTGTTCTTTAATTTTTAGAATTAAAAAAAAATTATTTATTTTATCTAAGGTAGAGAATTCATTTTTAAAAACCTTTTTTTTCTTCTGTATTTTTGACCTTTAAGAAAGTACATTCCCCTATCTTGTTATGATCTCTGTGATGTGTTTTATATACTTATTTTTCTTCAATTTTATAGGAAGGAGGGATGCCTTTAAATGAAGTTCTTGCCATGTATGGTTATGATTCTAGTTTGGAATATGATGATGCTATTCAAGAAATTCCTGAACAGGATAGTGATTCATCTCCTTTAGAGTCTCCAGAGCAAATAATGGAAAGCCACAGTTCCCCACATAGTGGTATAAATCAGTCTGCTCACTCACCCGAATCTGGTAGTTCCCCATCTGATGGAAGGAAAATGGATGAAGTCATAGATTTGGGATTCCGTGAAACTACTCCTATTCCTTTGGGTTCTTCAAGGCCCCTTTTAAGATGTAAGTAACTTCTCATTCATAATTTTGTATTTAATGAAATTTTAATAATAATTTTTTTAATATTAAAGTTGCCAGATTTAAATTTTTTTTAATTACTTGCTGCCTTTTATGTTTAAAATTTGAAAAATTTGCTGTTATAATGATTTTTGATGTTTAGTAAATTATAAATAAAACTCAATTCAAAAAGTTGCATTCTGTAATGTGAGCATCCATACTTTTAAAAGAAAGTAATATTGTCCATCTAGCACACTTACAGCCATCAAATTTAACTTATTGGTATTTATGGTGACTTAATACGCCTGGAGCTTGAATTTTAAAATCAATTTAAAAAATTATATTTTAAGATAAGAGTAAGATTTAAGTGAAATATATAGGAATTTCGCCATAATTGTTCCAAATGTTCATTCGATGAATTTATCTGGGAAGCCATGCTCAGTAGGTTGGAACAAAAAGGGCCTTAATCATTATTTTTTAAATTTAGATTTTAGTTTGGTAATAGTACAGAAAGTTGTCTTTTAGGTACAAAAGTATTTAAAAATTTTGTTGCAATATAACACCTTGAGGTGTTGTTAAGAGCTTGAAATTTGAAAAAATGGAAATTTTTAAAAAGCCCTTTATGAACTTTTCTGGGATTTTAGTTTGGCAATAGTTGTGAAAATTAACATGTAGGTTCAAAAAGAATTAAAAAAAAAATTCTGGCTCTAATACAACTATATTTCAAGGTGCCAGAAGAAAAAATAAAACGAAGAGTTATAAATTTTGATGAAAATTCTTTTTACGAATTTTTCATTCACATAACGTTTCAAAAAAATGATTTATAATGCAAAGTAAAACAATGAAAAAATTTTTTTGTCTAATTTTACATTTCTTACTTCTGTATCCTTAATGATTACAAATGTTACAGCTGCAGAATGTCTGTTTCTAATTCATTGCCTCTTAAAAAAATTTTTTTTTTCAAACTAAATTTTGACATATTCACACGTGAATCAATTTTTGCTCATTTGTGTGCTTCTTTTGCGATTGAACTAAAGTTATTTTGACCTGATTCGGCCACCTGTCTCACAGCTCTTTCCTCTGTTTTCTCTTTAAGGTCAATAACCGAGTCCCCTATACTATTTGAACATAAACAGCTATAATAGAACAACATCCCATTAAAAATATCGCCTATTTTGAAAGAAATAAAAACCCAAAGAAGAAATTGCTGCCAAATACATAAAGATAAAGCATTAGAATCTGATTTGTCAGTCTATGTTGTCTGTTTATGGAAAAAGAAATCTCTCTTAGAGAATTAAATTGCAGACATCTGAAAGCATAAAAATTTAGTTAATTGTTGATTGATTAGATTTTCATAATTTTTATGATTAATAATTCAAATTGAAGAAAGTGACCCCCCACAAAAAACAATAGATTCTAGCATTCCCAAATATCTTTGTATACCTGAACCATTTTCCTGAAAAAATGTTTTCATTAGTTTCATTTATGTGCAGGGCAAACTCTTTTTGCATTTTTAATTTATGAGTTTCTAATGATTTGCAATATGTGTTATGAAATAAAATCCAAAGAAAACATTTATCACATTTTTGATTGAAAACAAAGATGCAGCCTTGTTAAAATTCTTATATCATTTTACTTTTTTTTTTTTGAAGAATGCAAAAACAAATTTTTTGAAAATACTTTTAAGTTAATAAACCTTTGAAATTTTTTAAAGCAATTTATGCTTAGCTGTTTGTATTTAAAAAAATTGTACTGATTACTGAGTGGGATTTCTTTTTATTGTGTTAGGAGATTTGGTTTAGTTTTTGCAGGAAAGTTTCATTTTTTTTAAAGAAAAGATATATTTATTCCATTAAAATATTAATGCCAAATATTTTCCCATCACCGTAATGGAATTGCATAGTATGATGCACTTTATACTTTTTAAAATGAGATAAAGCATAAAAGAAATCTGTATCAGATATGTTTTTTCATCTTCCTGTGATTTGAATAGCTTTACTATTCCAATGTATTTTCAGGAAGCTAAAAACTTAACGCCTTTGTTAATCAGAGCCAAGGCAATCTGAGTATTTTACTATTTAGCTAAATTTTTCTATTCCTTTGACCTGATTGGGATTATAAAACTGATGAATATCTCAGTAACATAGAATTGGCTTTAGAAAAATATATGATGGAGATAACATTGGGAGGGAGAATTTTCAGTCCTAAAATTATCAAATGTATGTAGTGAAACAAGAATCCTTTGCTGCTACTACTGCACTGCTAATGACTGGATATTCATTGAAAAGGAAATATTATTTTGCACTACTATTTGTAATAGTAGTTTCCTTTGAAATTATTCTTTTATGAACCTTGGGGAGTGAATATATAGTCATCTGGAAATACTACATGAAATAAACTGCATCCTTTTTTGTAGAAATAATTTAAAGTTATTTTTAAATGATTTCTTTAAATCTGAGGCCTTTGGAACATGTCTGAATTAACTCTTATTTTATTTTAGAAATCCCCTCTCCAACTTTTTTTACATTGTGAAAACTTTGAACTTTGTGAAGCCAATTATGTTTTACAAATCTTGTGCATATTAAAAATACAAATCAAATTTGAATTTTTAAATGATTAAAAACGATCATACTATCAACTCTTTTTTTGTTTTTTGTTTTTGTTTAGGGAAGTATATACTTTCTGAGGAAATGAATAAAACTTTAAAAAAGATTTATTGCATATTTGATTGACTAAATAAGTTATTTTGTATTTGCTCAGGGGAATTAGATATTTATTTCTTGTATGAATTTAAAACAAATGACAAACTTACAAAATTTAATGAAATGACTAATTCTTTGCCATGAGTTGATCCTGCTTTAGATTTATTAGTTGATTTTTCTCTCTTTGTTTTCAGCCATGAGATGTACAGATAATTCTTCAGTTTCTGCATATGATTTGTGTATTTTTTTTAATACACATAGCAGGGATATCAGATAATAAAGATTCCAAGAGTTCAAATAATTTTGAGCTTAATGAATTATTTTTTGATTTTGTTTTCAAAAATTAACTGTAATAATAGTATACATATCCAATTTTGCACTAAGTGTGCTGATATAAGAAATTTGAATGAACTTCTGCCTATTTGAAATGAACTCTTTCCCCAGTAACCTGTTTCTGTAACTATTGTCAAAAATGAAGAGGCTTTGACATTTCTATTACTGTCATGAACGGGGGGGGGGAATTGTCCACTTTTCTCGCATTATAAAATTATGAAAAATTTTAATAGTATACATTTTAAAAATAAAATTAATCGTATTATTTGGGAACAGTCTTAAAACTATTTTTGACAAGAAGCTTAATTAATATCTGGATATGTAAAACTTTTTATGTGCTTATTTTATGGACTGACCTTATTGTTTTGTTGACATGTGTTTATATTAACTTTTGTTAAAACGTAAATGGATAAGCATCTTCTAAAGCACAATACTATTCAGTAAAATAATGAATTAAGCGTTGAATTGTATTCCATTAAGCGTGATTGTTTTAAATTTTGTAATAAGATTTTGTTGTTTTGTGTTCACTGTAACTGTTTTAGATAAAACTGTGTTTTTTTTTTATATATATATACTTATAATTTCTTGCTTTATTTTCTGTGGCGTGTGATTTGTATTTTGGAATTTTGCAAAGAGCAAAATTGCATAGTTTAATATATTTTGTAGCTGTTCATCAAGCAAGTGAGTCATCGGACACTGGAACTGATTATGATTATTCACCTGATGATGATTGGCGAAAGGTGAAATTTTCTTTTTTTTGTTCTTTTTTATTTATGTTATTTATTTGTTGTTTTTGTTTATATTGACCATTTTTGCCGATTCTGTTTTTTTTTAATGAAATTTGTGTAATTGTAAAGTAGAAGTTTGTTGTTATTTTCATATAATATTTTTTGTTCAAAATTGAATTGATCGCTAATGAAGATATATTTTTGATAATGCATTAATAAAGGATTTGATATATAATCTTAATGATCTTTCAAAGGGTGCATTGTGTCATGAAAAATGCTAAAACTGCATAGATTTGAAAACTACTTTTAAGCTTATTAAAAGTGCTTAATTTTACAGAAAAGGTCGTTAATTTTCTTGTGAAGAAAGTTTTTCACTTTGTCTTTTCCCCCACAAGCTCAATAAGGTAATTCAAAATCATGTTTGTAAAAGTTTGTTTACTAGATTCATTGAAAATGATAATTAATTGTATGGAGGAATTCAAAGGAATCCTGGGGCTTCCACAAATTTTAAAATTTCACTTCATTTTTTTTCTCTTTTGCCCCCTTATTCTCCTACAATGTAAAATGCCGCCAATTAAAATACTAGAGTTATTATCCAGAAAGGGCAGTAGGAAACAAGTACTGTGTCATACTGTTTGCAATTCCGAAAACGTTCGAACTTCAATTTTTAATATTTTGTATGTTGAGTTTTTTAAAAGTTATGCCTGGTTTGTAAATATTCAAATTTTAATGTGTTATGGAAGAATATACAGATTGATCTGATTAAAGCAAAATTAGAAAATTGAAAGATTAATTTGATATGCCGAAGGATATGTTGGACATGAGAGAGAAGCTACTCTAAACGCTCTTATATATTTGTTCATCATTCGCTATGTCGTTTTGGAGCAATCATTTGACAAACATATTATAGGTATTCTACACGATATTGAATTGTGATTAATTGCAATATTACAGTATTTAATTGTGGTAATTACAGTAGTCAATTGTGTAAAATCTAGTATGATAAAATTTTAACTTGCAGATTAACTATTTCTAATCTAATTCTTTCTTGGCGTTTTTGAATATCGCCATGCATTTGAAAACTTTTTATTTCTTTGGCAGTCTTGCCAAATTTTAGTTCCAACAAAAGAAAAGAAAAAAAAAAAAAAAAAAAAAAAAACCGAGGGATCTTGGTACTTAATATTTTGTAACGAAATTTTTTAAAAGTTCTTTAAAACTATTATTTTCTTGGGCTTGGATACTATCCTTTAATAAAATTTCTTTTTCAAAGCCGCCTCTCTTAATAGATAGAGTTTTGTTCTCAGCAATACATGGCATAAGCCATTGAAGTTAGGAGCATGTAATATGTAAGTTATTTTGGGGTCATGAAAAGTCCACGGATTTCTCTAATTTTTAGTACGAAGTTCAATTTAAAAAAATAAAAATGGAGTTTTAATATATTTTCAGCATAACATGAAAGCATATTACCATATAAAAATTAATTTTACGTCATTTTAAAGGTTACAAAAATAGCTTTTCAATTCTGAAGATTTTGTTTGAATGATTTTTTTATCATGTGAGAACATGATGTTTTTGCTTGGGGCTTTTGAAGCGATTTGAAGGCCACAAATTGTTGAAGTATCAAATGCGTAGGTAAGAAAGTGGCGATTTATCCCCTTTTTTAATTATTATTTTGTAGTCAGCTTTCACTGTATAGCTTTTGAAAAATCTATCGTCAGCTAATGTAGTTTTATTTTGGAGTCGGCTTGCATTTTATACTTTTTCCGTTATGTATCGTCTGCTAGTGTAGTTTTATTTTGGAGTCGACTTTCATTGTATAACTTTTGAATTTTCTATCGACTGTTGCTGTAGTTTTTCCCTTGCCGAAACGTTTTTAAAAAATAAATGAGCGTTGTTTTAATCGATAATAATTTCAACTAATTAAAATAAGGTTATTCGATAATTACTTATTTGGCGATTTATTGTGTTACAACTTGATCCCCAAACTACACATTCTCTGAATTCTTATGAATTGTGTTAGTAAATAAGCCATTAACTAGTTTGAAACGATTATGAGACTATCAGATTACACATGCATTGGTATTTAGAAAAATTGTG
>JAPMOQ010043401.1:1399445-1434917 GCA_026543055.1 Argiope trifasciata | reverse complement strand
TCATCTGTATATATATATATATATATATATATATATATATATATATATATATATATATATATATACACAGAGAGAGAGAGAGATAGAGAAATCTCGTGATTGTTGTTTCATACCGGTTTAAACTGGTGAATGACTTAAATTAATTAAAACAAATAATAACTTAACAAATAGTAATGTACTCTCATGATATCTTGAAATTTGTTGTAGCAGATTTAATTTTTAATTTTTTTTCAATAATTTTTGAGAAATTAATTTTGGAACACAGTTTAGACATATATGAAGTTGTGAGAAAGTTTATTAGTCGACAAATAAATAAATAAGTAAAAATAAAGACTTAAAGAAATGTTTCAGACCCCTCTCAGTTCGAAAAACACAATTTTGGAAAATGTGTGACTGTTCATCTGTTTGTGAAAAAAAGATAATGAATCAAATTTTATGAAAGATAATCAAGTTTTGTGCCAAATTCATCACTTATCTGTTGGTCTGTAATTTCAGAGACGTGTAAACACGATAACTCTAAAGCATGGTGGCAAAACATCAAATATGGTATGAAGGTTTTTGACTACAGGTAAAATTTGGGTTGAATTTTTGTTTAAGTCAATTTAGAAAACAAAATTCAATTTTTGGATGCCATTAACGCGTGCTAGAAATTAATCATCAAATTACTCACCAAGGATGACGTAACAGATTTAGTTAAAAATGCTAAATTCGTGGCAAAAGTATATATTTTGTAATTGTATGGCAGTGCATTGTAAAACTTCTGGCATGGCAAATTTATTAAAGAATACGAGAAAGTTTTTGAAAGACAATTACTTCTGCTTATTATAATTAAATTAAAAATAATATCATTGCTTAATCGAATCATTGAATCACTTTATTCTGTGGGTGTTAAAATTGAGATAAAAGAAATATAAACGCTTCACTTTTATTTAAACTTGGAGAATTTTAAAGAAATTCATTGAATAAAATTGTCCATTTTGTGAAATTTTGAAATATTGTGTATTGTCACCATAAAAATAAATACTTAAAAAAAAGCTCAACTTACATTCTTGCTTTGTCATAAACTAAATATAGACCAAAGTTTGAGATTTTGACAAATCTCCATGTTTCAAACCTCTTTGAATCCAAAAAACACATTTTCGAAATTATCTATCTCTTTGTGAGAAAGATAACAAAAGCCCTTTCAGTTAGATGAATAGAATTAGGCATATGGCCTGTACACAAAATTTGCATATTTCTATCAAATTTTGAGCAATATCCGTTAAAAAGAAGTTTGTTTATGTGTTTGGCTGTTCAAATATAAGTTAGCATAACATCTAAATGAAGAGAGATTGATGGATAAAATTCGGCACACAGGTTTAACATCTATAATATAGACATCTGTCAAGTTATGAGCTAAATCATTAAGAGGTCCACCTTCTGTCAGTTTATATTTTGATACATGTAAATGCAGTATTTCCGAAATGCGTTGCTTTAAATATCAAGCATGGTATGTAATTTAACTAAAAGTGTAGTTTTGAGTTAAAATTTTTATTTTAATCAATTAAGAAGAATGTATCTAAAACCAAATTTGTTTTTCGGATACTTTTAACTGCATGTCAGGGGATTTAAAACACTTGTGTAAGTTATCACGACAAAATTAATAAACCTGTTTTATTCTTGAATAAGGTTTATATTTCTTTATTGTCTGTTAAGGGCATGCAAAGCAATTTCTGGCGTTGTGTGAGAGGGTTTTAGGGAGACTTTACTGGTGATCTGTATTTTCATATTGCTTCTTAACTGCAGAGCTTTTTTTTTGTAACTAATTATGTAATTCTGATTTTTTCCCCCTTCAAGTTTTATTTTTTCTAAGTTTTGATACTTTTATGCAATCAAGATGTATCAAGTTGCAATGAGAAAATGCAAATAAAATTTTTAGAAATTCTAGAAAAAATAGAAAATTAATTTAGAATATGCAAATATAAAATAATCAAATCTTAAATATATTGTGCGGATTTGCTTGATTATGAACAAAATTAGCGAACTATAATATCTTGGTAATAAATTTATTGCGAATGCGTTACAACGTTGAGGCTACTCCACTCCCGTTGCCTATAGCGTCACTAAAAGTGCCAGTTGGCGGAGAGTCGTTCCATTGCCTAGGCGAATTAAGGCATCACACGGCGAAATATGATCTGCACATTTCGTCAGCAAACGACAATGAAGTGACTCTTCTTTCAGTTTGTGGTATTTATAGCATACATTTAAATTTTGCATCTATTTATAATACATGTATTTAATGAAGCAATTCAGATACCAAATAAATTCCTCCAGCTGTCTCATGAAGTATTGCTACTTTTTCCTGCGTACAGCCAACCACACGATGCCAATGAATGAAGCAGTATTAACAGAAAGTATTACTGCTATAATTATTTGAACAGTATTGTAAGAAACAGTTAAATTTCTGTTTATTATGTTTGTATGACTGGGAATCTTGAATGTATATTCTTTTCTTTTCAGACAATACAAGTAGGAGCAGATTATCAAGCAGTTATTCCAGAAGGCCTTTCAAAATATGATGATGCACCAGGTTACTTTCTTTCACAAATTTAAATTTTGGCCCTTGGATTAGTTTTTATTTTCCCCCATATAATATGAGTTTTTATTTTCGTATCTTGCTGTTTTGCCGTCTCTGTAATGGCAGTTTGATTTCTTTATTGCTTTTACTGCTTTGCCTTTTATTTTTTACCTTCTTAATTTAGTTTGATTTATTTACGATTAATATTTGTTACTTGTAGTTGATTTTTTCGATTCTGATTGGTTTTGAATTGCAAGCCTTTTTCAAGTGTTATGTAACACTTTTTGTTTTCATTGTTTCTGTACTTGGCTTCTTATATGCATATTTTGGGCGGATTGGTAACTTCTGATCATTGCATAGTGGAAACTATTCATAATATAAAATAACAGTTTATTCAGAATCTGAAATGTCGATTCGTAAATGAGACAGTAGTGAAAATTTTCTGATGATTTTTATGCCAGTAATTGTGATATTAGTACAAATAGCTTCAGAGAAGCAAAACTTAAAAATATTTGTATTATTATTTCCAATTTACCTCCTAGATTTGCTTTCATTAGGAATTTTTATGGATCTTTCATTATTTTTTGCTAGATCTGATTGTTTAGAATGAAAAATAGTTCTAAATATACAAAAAAAAGGTGTACTTAGATGACATTCTAGAAATGACAAATAGAGTCCAATATTTAGTGATGAAATACTGGAAATTTTTTAAAACTTTATTTATATTTTTTATTGGTAATTTTTCTTTAAGGTGTTATCAGAAAGTTGAGAAATATTTTAAAAATGATCCTTCATATTTTATTGTAAAGAACTGCTATATATTGTTACTCTTAGTTAATTTATTGAAATTTACATATCTCATACAATAATATATTCCCTTGAATGCCTGCAATTTCCTTAAATTAAATTAGTGCTTAAACATTTAAGAACTTGTAGTAAAACATTAATTCTATCACATGAAAATGCATGTACTTAATGAATCAAATTTTATATATATATGTGGTGTATAGTAATAAATGCTGGAAAAAGGCTGTTTGAGGGCAGTTTTAAATGTTATAACTAATTGTCATAGCTTGTAATGATATTCATGCAACTACTTTTACATAAATGATACTCTTGACTATGGATAATTTTAATATATTATCTAAATTAGCAGGTATCCTCATTAGTAGCTGTATTGACAGTGTTCTTTACTGAAATGTTTACCACATATTATCAGTACAGAACATTAAAATTTCTGAGAAGAATATAGGAAAAAAATTCTTCTTAAAACATATTTAACCTTATCAAGTGCAAATGGTCACACACTGGGAAAAGAAGTGGTTATGAAATGGATGTATTGAAATGCCAGGTCTTTTGTAACTATTCTAAATAACCAAGAAATGATTCAAATATCCATGTGTAAGAATTTAGATGGATAAAATGAAGTAGTTATGGAGCTTAATAACATAACGTTTGGTGTAGATTAATGAAATAAACTTATATAATTATCCTGTGATGAAGAAAAGGGCATAGAAATATTACAACAATATTTTTTCCTCTTATAAATGTCAGTTTAGGGAGCACTTTGCTCCATATAAAAATTTGAGTTTTATATGAATTTCTGTTTCGATTGTATCGTTTTAATAGTAATCTTGGTTGCAAATCTAGTTTAAATATCAAAGATTGGCGCAAGATTACTGGCCTTCACACATAAATGTTGGTTTTAAGCAAGCCTGGCAAAACAATTTTTAGCAAGCTATAATACTCATAAGTAATATGCAGTCATTAAATGCTGGTGGCAGCATTATAACTTAATATAAATAATATCCAAATATTAGCATCAGACTTTAGTACATTAATGCTAGTTATTGAAAATTAAATTGTGTATCTATGCAGATTGTCCCTTCTTACCATGCATAATACCATAATGCTCTAAATTTTCGTATGTGTATGCGCTAAATTTTCTATTGGTTTTGACATCAGATGGAAACATATACTAAAGATGGGCTTTTATCTTTTCTGACAATGAGTTGGTTTTGTATTATGCAGATTGTTTTTTTAAGTTGAATTTGATTTTCGGCCATTATTTCATGTTGATTGGAAATGGTGCTGGCATATGTACGATTTTGTTTTCTAAGCTATCTGTATAACCCTCATACTTTTTAATTTTTAATATGGACAAGAAATTTAAAGACTTTGACATATAGTTTTCTTATTTCTGTGAATTTTGCAAATTTTGTTTTCGAGGCTGGCAGCCAATTTTTATTTTTTCTGTCATAAAATATGTGTATCATTAGAATAAGTCAACTTTCTATAAGCTCACTGTTTCCATTGCTGAACTTAGCCTGTTAGAAAGAATTGGCACGTTCTATTGATGAATTGGAAATTCCTATTGGTGGTCAGATAGACCAATACAAAAATTGGAATACTTCACAATAAGTTTCAAGTTCAAACAGAGAAACGTTCTATATTGGCTATAATTTATTAGTGTATTGATAAATTGCATAGCACATTAATATCAATTGTACAAAAAATATCCAAATCCACAATAAAGGATAGTTTAAACCCACATCGGGAACTTGATGATTTGATTACTCTACAAGCTTTTTTCAATCAGGTGTTTGATTCCCCTAAGGAGAGAGTGATGCGATTTTTATTGCAAAAATCAAAAGGGTAATTAAACGGTTAGAAGATACAGGGCACACATTAGGTATGCTTGTAATGTTTCAAACATAATTATTGCACTTCTTTGGGCTTGTCAAGGCTTAGTACACATTGTGTATTAATAATCTTTTAATTCACATTTCAGATTTTTTTTGTAATAAAATTAAATTTTATATTAAAATGATTAGTAAAAAACATATAATACTATGAAGTACAGTGTGCTTGTTTATATTTCGAATACATTTACTATCTGCTTTTTCATTAAGAATAGGAAATAATTTTAAACATTTAAATGCAATTTTGTTGTTCTTTTTACTAAACTAAATAAAAAATTTTTTTTATCTATAATAAATAGTACTTTTAAATATTTGCATTATCTTAATCACATATATAAAAGAATATTCAAATGCAAAAATAAGGAATGATCATTCTGCAGTTGTAATGATTTAGGTACAATATATATTAGATATTTGCCATCTGAAATTATTTAACTCAAACCAATAAGGTTTTAGGCATAAAGTACAAGTTTAAAAACCAAATAAGATTGGAAAAATTTGAAATTCAATAAATCTGGAGCATTTTTTGGAATCTTATTTAAGATACCAAACACCAAACCACCACAGCGATAGATATGCATAAGTGGTATCTTACTCAGATGATTTATTTTGTCAATCACAGGCGATTTTCCAGATTTCTAAGTATGCGCACGATCAGTGGCTTCGCTTTATCGATTCTCCACAACTGAAGACTAATATCGCCAAATCGATCACACTAAACAAAGTCTAAGATAGCTAGCTTTCTTTCAAGGGCATGACGACGACCTTTTGGGATTTCATCATCATCGTAAAAAGAGCAATCAGCTGATGAGTGCTGCTAATACCAACCCTAATAAAGTTTTCGGAAAGACCGGTTTTCACTTCATTATTTCTTGTTCATAAATATGCCCTCTGGAATGGAATAAAAGCGAAGTTTAAAAATTCAAAAGTGCCTTTTTTCTCTTGGGCCACTAATCTGCTGAGATATGTTTATATTTAACTACTCGGAAATTTTTTTAATGATATATATTGTACTCTTAAAGTGATTCTGTGTGTGGAGAAAGCTACTAACCTAATATAAGTAGCAACTGTTAAGTCGGGAATGTTAATTCCTGCAGGAATTTTTTTTCTTTCAGTTTCTACAATTACCCTGTAATATCTGCTAAATTTGCTGCTTACCTGTCTCATGTGCTGTAATAATTGAAAAGTTAAAAAATTTAAGTTTAAGATTATTAAAAATATCTTTTTTAATTACATCTGTCCCGAGTTTATTTGTTCTCATGTAATGTGATAGCTTAAAGTCTTCTCCATGTTAGTATTACAGTTTGTTTCATTGTTTTTTAGCTTATGAAAATGAAGATCGGCTGTTATGGGATCCATCACAAATGACAGATGACGAAGGTATGTTTAAATTTTTGACTAAGAGTATGCATTAAATTAGGCATTTTGAATTTAAGAAATAATGTATAGATATTTCATTTGTTTAGTGAAAGAATACTTATTCCAATCTCGTCAATCAAAGAACCCTAATGCAGCAGGGGTAAATGCCTTGCCTACAGGATGTCATGTGCGAGATGATGAACAAGTAATTTTCTTTTTTATTTGTTTTAATCTAATTTTGACTTATTGAATTTTGTTGTAACAGATTTTAAACTATTTGTTTCCTAGGCATTATTTTTGTTACTTCAATGTGGATACAATAAAGAAGAAGCTCTACGCCGAAGACGTATGCAGCCGTTACCTCCTGCTGGTAATTAATGCATAATTAGTGTTGCTCTATATCAAAATATGCAAAATAATTAATTACTAAATAATAAAAAACAAACTATTCTATCAAAGAGCGTAAAATATGCTTAAGGTTTTGTATTAATTTTGTGGCTGGCTAAAATTGGATGTTTTTATGAAACAGTTAAATGCTGAATCTTCAAGAGAAAAGATCTTCTAAATTGAAAATTTATATTGTGAATTATTACGTTTCATTTTAAATTCGCCATTTTCAGAATTATGGCATAATAAATTGCTTCCAATGATTTTGCAGCAATAAATATAAATATTACCAGTGGGTGACAGTAAATTTTGTATATTTTATCATTTTATCCCCTATCCAACTAATACAAACTGGCCAGCAGACCGGGAATTGTCAGGGAATTTCTGGCTATTGAGGAAAATCGTGGAGATTTATTATAAAACTGATTTTTTTAATCTATAAATTTTTATCAAGCATAATATTAATAAGTAGAAAGAAACATCGTTGGCAACCAATAAAAATCAAGCTTTTACTGATTGTCTAAAATAGAGTATGAAGGAGAAATATTAACCATCGTATCTAATTTATTGCATACGTGTATAAGTATTTAATCTTTTCGCCGAAATTTTTAGATCCTCCCCCTGAATCACAAATTATCGACATTTTACCTAAACTAAAAGCAGAAAAATTAAAGCCCAGCTCCTTTTACTATTACGATTTTTAAGCTTTAATAGTTTTTTTTAAAGATATATATGGAGCTATCTCCCTCTTCTTTTCTACTCACGAATGTCAAATCGATCATATCATAACTTACGAGAGTGAAACTATGAATTTTGGGTATTAATATTCAAGATGTAAAATTTTAGCTCATTTTATAATTCCAAAACAATTTATTTTAATGAAATAGGGGTTTTACAATAATTATTTTTTCCTATTGTTTCCATAAAACTTTATTCTGTGTGTGATTAATTTTAAGCATTATGAGCATGGATTATTAAATTCTTCATATGAATGAATGTTATGGACGTTATTATTAAAATTTTCTTCTATATAATTTAACGGGTGTTCGTTTAAAATTTCCCATAATTCTTCAAAATGTTCTGTAATTTTAAAATATTGCAATTAAGAGATTAATTTGTTTAGTACTTTGTAGGTACACATGCCTGTTGTAATTTTTTTTTTCCTTAAAAATTTTTATTAAGTGAGAAGGGCAGTATTTTTCTTATTTGATGTATATGAAATTGTTCGCCACAAAATTTACAAAATTCATTCAAACTATCTTTTTTGAAATTTATACCTTTTACACATTTTTCTTTTGGAACAATAAATAGTTAAGGATTAATTTTCCACTCTTTTCTTTATCTTAGGTAAAGAATTGAGCCAGCTTGCAAGTGATTTTTTTAAAAATTTTTATTACATTTGGTGAGCTAAAATCGATACGGTTTTTATTTCATTAAAAAAATTACTGTATTGATGCTGAGATTTCATTCTATTTGTAAACGGATTTTCTTTTCTTTTCTTTTTTTTGTTAGTAAAATTATTCTTCAGCTCTGATTGGCGTGTTGATAACAATATTTTTATGGCAGGCCCTATTCTTTGTGTACAGCCGACCACCCCGCCAACACTGAACAAGATAGTATTAACAGGTTAGGGGTGCGAAAGATCCCACTGTAAGGAAGCAAATCATTTCGGGTTTTTTTCTTTTTTTTTTTCACTTGGCCAGTGTGCTTATATTTTTGTACTGCATTTTTCGTGAGTAAATTAGTCAAACCGTTCTGTGATATAAATGATTTGCTAAGGCTGGTTACACACGCAGCGTTATTTACTAATGTTTACGAACGCTCTTAGAAATCGAAGGTTTACATACACGGCGTTAAATTTCCGTTGCCGTCGTAAGAATCGGTAGAATTTCATCAACAAATAGATTTACTTTAATCTTGCTATTGCAACTATGTACTGCTTAAGGGTAATTTGAAATGAATAAAGTGCTAATTCTATCCTTATTGTTATTTTGTCGTCGAATAAAGAGGAAAAAGGGGAAACAAATCGACTTATTTCGATTTATTCCAATTGTTAGGAAAAGTGGATTTGGGAGCTTTTTACAGGTTATTTGAGAGTGGAGGCAAAAGAAATCGGCTTTGAAAATTTTCAATTATTTCAGAATGAAGAGTTTCTTTAGGGACATTACATGGGCGGTTATAATATATCAGCGGAAAAATACCAAAATGAGGAATTCCATTCAGCCTGTAGAAATGTTGGCAAGGACTTTTGAAATCTCTAAGAAATAACTTTTGAAATATATTGGAATATTAAATTGCATTGTGTAATATAAATGTTTTGCAATTATTTTCGTACATTGTTTTTTTAAAGTTTTGAAGGTAACTTTGTATATTGATGCAATTCCATAAAAAACATACAAATATGAGCAGAACCTTAGATGCGATTTATTCATATAAAAATAATGATGTATTAGTATAATTTACACTAATTATATAATTAATACTCCCACTTAGTTGTACTAATGCTTATGGACAACTGAATGGTAATACTGTTTTATTTTAAAGTAAATACCGTTTTAATTTGTACTTGACAGGCACAGAAAGACCCAAAGTTTCATACTTTTTTTGTTGGTAATATAGCATTTGGGCTGCATAAAAATTTGCCAAGACCATATGCTGTAACACATTTGACAGTCGGGAATAAAATATTGAACTATCGATTTGTCAAATAAAAAGATTGAATGTGCATTTGATATTCTGAGCTATCAATGAGAATATTGCATCGTTCTATTTATATTCTGGCATAATTTATGCATGATATTATTAAAGCCTGTATTATTTTCATAATTAATTTAGAAGTAGTGATAAATACATGATTGAAAATACAATGTCAGTTATGAGATAGAGAGATATTCAAGGAGATATTACAAGAGGACACTTCAAAGCAAATAATACAAGGAACATTCTTTATAGATATTTTATTTCAAATGCAGGCATGGTTTCCTGGCATACATCTACAGTATAAAAATAATCCTAATGCCATATTAGAGACAGATAACTGTAAAATAAACTGCTTTCTTATTTGAAACAAGTATGCAATATAACACGTCTTTCTTCATTTTATTATTTGCATGTAAAATATGTTTGATTTATTAGAAATATGCATAAAATAAGAGCATAGAATTTTTTTTTGAAAAATGCAATATTGTTACTAATTTTCCAATAATGTTTATATTTTGACAAGGGAAAAAAGTTCTTTAATAACAGCCATCTGAAAAATAAAAAGAATTGATAATTAAATTTTAAAAAATGATGCATGTAAATAAAAATCTTTGGAACTAGAGAGTATTACTACAGTTTTTTCTAGACTTAAAATTACATATTTTACAATTCCATCTTTTTCAATCCCTACTATTAGTTCACACTCTCCCTATATTTATTTATTTTTATATATTATTCAAATTTTCAATCGTTAATAAAATACTTTTTATTCATCTACTCAAGTTCAGGTACAGATTCAGATTTTTAAAAAATTGTAATGATTGACATTTGATGTCAATACATTTTATTTAAAATATCAATTAATCTATTAATTTAATTTAATTTTTAATATTTTAAATAGAGTTTTAGCTGTTTGAAATCAACAGCGCTCAATCGGTAAAATGCAGGTAATTTAATATTTCTTACATGAAAGTGAAGAATTAGAGCTCAATTCTTGAGGAAATTAATATGTTTTTTATATTTAATAATATTTGTGATCATTATTTAATAAAAAATAACTAAAAAAATTGTTGACCTAAGTAGGAACGGTATTAATTTTTTACATTACTTGTATCTTGTAAGTACATATTAGAAAGTATGGATCTCCTATAAATCGTCTCTTCTTTTTTTTCCAAGAAATCAATGTCGTGACGAATTTTTACACAAATTTCATGCCAACCGCTAAATTTTGTTTGAAAGCCCATAAACAGGCCTTTATTGGATTAAAGTAATTAAAATTTTAGTATCGATATATGTACTCACTCATCTTCATAATAAATGAAAACTTATTGATGCTAAAAGAAAAATTATGTTTCATGCAGAAAGTTCAACTCACTGTCAGAAAGCAACTCTAAACAGTACAAAAACATCGCGTGTGTAAACTTGCACCTGCTTATTCCGACAGCGCTAGTGGCAGCCGGTGTCTGCATTAAGTCCAATAAAGGTCGATTGACCGAGTCTTTGTTTTTCCGCCTTATGTGTAAGCTCTAATATAATTCTGTACACTACTGTTATGTCTACGTCAGTGAATTAAGCGATCGGTAAAAAACGCTGTGTGTGTAACTAGCCTAAAAGTCGATCTATATGGGCGTGTATCTTTTAGTGTTAGTATATATAATTGTGAAAAAGTGAAGGGCTTTACATAATTGAAGCTAATGGGAAATTCAATAAGTTGAAATAATGTTTTTTCTTTGAGAATTAAATTTTATTTTACATTAGTTTTAGTTCTAAGGGAGAACAATTTTGAAATAGTTAAGAATGAATTATACCATCATTAGGGATAATAAAATAATGCAGCATTGTTCTGGAGATATTAGGAACATCTGAAAAAGGCCAGAAAAATTTCTTTAAAAAATAACCTGGAAATGTAGAGGGAAAGTCAGAAAAAATCAGACAGCAGAAATGCTGGTTCCCTGAAATAAAACATTAAGTTAGATAACAGTTTCTTTTTCAGCCAGTCTGAGAAAATAGCAGATGTGAGTTTTGGGGTTTATTGTTATAACTGTATTGAGGCACTGTATATGATTAATATTCTCCTGAATTTAAAATTTTGAGGTCTCTATAGTGATGGAAACTTCACTTTGTAATCATTTTAATTATTTCTTGAAGCTGTTATATATTTAGAGTATTCTGGTTATTTTTAAGTAATTATTGTTACCATGGCATTTACACATTTAAAAGAATAACATTATTGTAGAATTTAGTCTTCTAACAAATTATTAAAGCAGTTATTTTATTTGTTTCAAAGAGCAATTTAAAAAAAAAATTCAATTTAAAAAAAGTTTTTTTTTTTTCACTAGTTTACTACATGGTGATGCTACTTGCTTAGAATCAAAATTATATTGATTCAATTATTTCATTCATAAATTAAAATAATTAACTGTTTCATTCAGTGCACCAAATTTAAAAACTGACACTCTAGATAAACAAATTTTTAAATTTTACCTTTACTAGCATTAAAATTAAAAATGTTTAGAAATGATACATTTATGATATCAAGTGAATAATTTATGCTGTCTTCATTTGAATTAATAGATATGTTTTCTGTTCATGATTTAGATATTATTAATAATTATTTTCTTATAATATGTTATGCATTAAAATGGAAATTTTTCTGTGAAATGAAGATTTTAGTTAAATTTACTAAAATTAACATTGTATACTGTCTCACATAATGCATGCACTGGTATTTGAAATGATTCGAGAAATGTTATTGAGATTTGAATAAAAACTCTTAATAAATAATAAAAATAATTGCATAGGAAATAAAATGTTTGATTTTTTTATGCAATTAAATTGCTTTTTGAAATTAATAGCATGCTGTGGTTATATTCATTCACAATTTATGTATACAATTAAAGGGTAGCCTTAAATTCTTTCCCTGATTACCAAAAATTAGTAAAAAGAACATTGAATATTACATTTTAAGGTATTGACTGTAGGATAGTTGTGTTCTTTAAAATTATGTAAGTCAGTTAAAAGCACAACTGATACAGACATAATGATTTTGCATTTGATTGTTATCAAATGGTATCAGAAAAATGTACTAAATATGTTCACATTGAAATTTGTTACAATTGACTATTTGAAAGGCTGACTGTCTTTAAAATATATTGCAATAATTGTATGAAGCATTATTATAGTTTTATATAATTACTTTACCATAATTTTTTACATTAAAGAAAAGCATTTTTGACCGCCATGTATTATGACTAATAATATTCTATGATGTAACTATATATTACATAGAATAGGTGGATATAGAATTATGAGTATGAATTAGTCCCAGAGTGAATAAAATAACATTGATATTTTAAAATTAGTAAAATGAGATAATAAAACTTGGTGTGTGTTATGTGAAATATGTGCATTTAAAATTTAATGTTTTATTGTTCCTTGTTATAGTGAATAATATTTCGGTGGTAATGAATTTTAAAATTTAAAATATGTAATGAAATTTATCTTCTGAATTTTAAGAGTATTTTTCTTTCATAGTATGTTTTCCTTTTAAAGATACTATGAGTTTATGGTCTGAAGATGAATGTCGAAGCTTTGAAACTGGTTTGAAAGCTTATGGAAAAGATTTTCATTTAATACAAATGAACAAGGTATTTAGTTTGTTTTATATTTGTGGCATTAGTAGGGAAGGAGGTATCGAAAAATGGTGTCTATTTTCATATTTGAATTTATCTTACTTCAGTAATTAACTAAAATTTGAGCTAAAATTGAATTATTAAATCATGTCTGTTCATATAAAAATTTTGATTAATTTTTGTTGTTGAAAATTGATATATTCGAGCAGATTATCTTGATACGTTTCTGCATTTTAAGTAACAGAATATATGTTTGAATTAAACGTGTATTCATTATTTGATTGTCATTGATAGATAAATAATTTAGTTATCTTAATTATTTCAAATATATATATGTTGACAGGATCATACAATATTGGAAGTTTATTTAATTTGAATTTTGAAACTTGTTGAATTATTTTAATAATCTTAATTATATAGTGAGATAGTGAAAGATTTTATGAAGGAAAGTAATTTTAATTGAATGTAAATCAAGTGTAGTTGTATATATTTCTTTAAAACAAATGGAAAACTTTTTCTCATAGCAGTTTTTATTTGTACTTCTATGGTTATGGTTATTTAGATATTTCATAAATGCTTATTATTAGTTTATAAGTTTTATTTCTCTCTCTTATTATTGAAGGTGATGGTGTGCCTGAGACTGTAAAATATATTATTGGCTTGAGAAAAGTTGCTTTTGAAAAATCGAATTTATTTAGTTAAATTTAAAAAGTCATTTAAATGTTAGTTGTGTGAGTGTTTTGATTTCGGAAAATGGTTTTTATAAATGTCAAGAGTTCCGAATTGTCAAGAGAGTTTTTCACCCCATTTTCAGATATATATTACCCTTTTCAAGAATAAGAGACAGGAAGAGAATTAGGGAATGGGAGAAGTCCTATAAATTTTCAATAAACTTTTGCCTTAGGGGGGTGATTAAGGGAAATTTATATTTCATTAATTGATCATTATTATTCCAGAAGATTGGAATGTGTCTTTATGAGACAACTGATTATCAGATTTTTTTTTCGATTCACTTCAAATCGATGTTAATTTCAAGTGTGCTGTTATTTAAGTTCAGTATTAGCCATTTTTTACTCTTGTTTGGTGTTTAAAGAGTGCCCAGTTTTTGATGTTTTTTAGGGGGTTATTCAAAAATGTAGAAGCAATTCTGGTTTTAAATGTTAAAATTAGCATTGGACTTTTTCTTGTTTTAATATTTATTTAATAATCTCTTTTAGTTGATAGAAATTGATTTTTTCCCACTTCTTGTTGAACTAATTAATGTTCGCTATAATGTTTCAAAACCTACAATCCATCTTCAGTAAAACCAGGAAAAAGTCATTTTTTTGAAAATAAGATATGTAAATAATTTTGTTTATTGATTGATATTTGGAACTTTTTAAATTTTTTTTTCTTCATTTCATAAAGAATCTTTTTATGAAACTCTATCTATATATAGCAAATTATCCACTTCAGACTCAAATTGAGGAAAATTGTGTTGTTTATTTGAAATTTGGAAGAATTTGTCTGCATGTAAACATCCTTTAATAGTTATTATCGTCTGATAACGTTCTGAAATTTTGCATACAAAAGTAGTGCAAAGTAAACATTATAATGATGGATCTTAATTCCTTTTATTTGAGTTTATTTATGTATCATTTTTTTAAAACATTGATACAAAATTAGATTTTAGAATGCCTATCCAAATGTTAATTTTTTTAAAAAAAAGCTTTTTTAACGCAAATTTTGCATTAACTTGCTTATGAACTTTTGAAACTGGGGATTATCTTCGAATTTATTTTTTAATCATTGCCTTTGATATTTTGCAATTGAAGGAAAATTTGAAAACTTTTGCAAAGTAATTGCGTTGTTAAATTCCCAAACTTAGTAAAATTTTGTTTGTTTTCAGGAGTGTAAATGAAAGGCTTAATCCGTAATCAGTTCTTTATAACAATTGGAATCTGTTTTGAAAAATAATTAGTTGTTTACAATTAGTGGTATTTTAAAACAGTTATATGACTAATTTTATTTGAGGACATGGAGTTGATTTCAAATGATTTTATTCGTATTCCTGGATAATTAAATTGTTTGAAATATTCCTGATATTTTGCTCTAATATTCGTATATGGTGAAACTCGCTTCACGAGTACTTACCCGAACTTAATGTAATTTGAAAAACTTATGTGAAAAAATTGTTTCCCTAATAGGAATCTATGTAAAAAAAAGGACAAAATGCTCCATTCCAAAAGAAACACTGAAACAAATTTATAATGTATGCATGTCTTTAAAAAGATATCCGAAGGCATTATTAGTCTTTGACTGCTCTTCAGATTTTGGCAAAAATGTAACTCAGCAAATGAATTTGAGCATGCATAGCTACTGCTTTATCAGGGTGATGTTTCTAAACATGCTGTGCAATAATTTCTCAAGCTTTCTTCATCTCCTTGATTTCTACAGTAAATCTTTGTTTTGTTTCACTTATTATTTCTTCTGACCACATGCCCTCCACAGCTCGTTGTGACACAGAATGTAGTTATAAAGTTTTCCATAGTGTTCTATGTTCTTCCAACTCATTGATGTTGTTATCCAAATATATCCTCAATATTTGCTGGAGACCCAAATCTTTCTGATTAAAATTTTATGAGCACTAGCTCAAATTCCTCAGAATTGCATTTGGTAATGCTATTTGGTCAAAACTTCTCTCATTTAAATTTAAGTTTTCTCTCCCAACAAACACTCTGCTCAGATTGAGGTAATCTAATCCAGCATTTTGGTGTTTTCTCGCCGCTCTTTCTACAAAACAATGCTCATTAAGCAAAGCACTTTTTCACGTTTAGCAAGTTTTAACTATATGCCAAATGATAGCTCTTAATTTAGCTTAAATCTTAATTAATTTTCTATTATCTTAAATTAGCCTATGTTACTTTATTCTAAAATTTTCTCTTTATTTGCTGATCTAAAGTCCCATTTTTTAAATTCATTAATTATTGCCCAAATGTGCTCTAAAAATTGCCTTTTTTGTTTTGCACACCACGGCCAACAGGATAAAAATTCCTGGCATCTATGGAATTATTCATAAGATAGATACCTAGGATTATTTTTCATAAGTTGACACATGTCAAAGAATTCCTTATTGGAATCTTGTAGTATAAACCACTAAATGGAAGTCTTATGTTCTTCTTATGGCATTGTGAATATACTTATCCTATCGTTATTTCCCTGTAAATAAATTATCTCTCATTGATAGATTTTTTTAATATTTATTTTAGAAACAAATAATTTTATGTCTTAGCTAATTATTCTAAATCTTTTGTTTTATGCAAACTATTTTGTATATTTGGTAATTGTTTATTTTTGATGTAACAATTTTTTTCTAGGTGAGAACAAGAGCTGTAAGTGAGCTTGTTCAGTTTTATTACTTGTGGAAAAAAACAGAGAGACATGATGTATTTGTCAGTAAAAACAGAATTGAAAAGAAAAAATATGCCCTACATCCTGGAACAACGTAAGACAAATTTAAAATTTATGAAATTTGTAGTTAATCTGATATACTTTTCTTTTCTTCTGACGATATTTGAACTGATTGCATTATGTAAAATTCTTAATTTTTCTTAATTCTTAAGTTTTTAATTTTTAATAACTTTTCTTAGTGAAAGACAATGTTTTTTTTTAAATTTCTATGTCCATTAACTGAATTTTTTTTTCTTTGCAGAACTAAATAATCCCTGACATATAATTACAACTCGTTGAAAACTATAATGGAATAATGTATATATCTGTGAATATCGATGAATTCTGTGATAATTGGAAGAATTTTTTAAATCAAAAAATCAACTGGAATTATTTCACGCAATCATGTACAGATTATCTAATTGTAGGAAAGATTCAACAGGAACATGACAACTCTTTAAAGGGCAATACAAATAGACTTCTGACAGTTTTAAAACTGACTATCTGACTAATGAATGACAGAAAATGACTACCTGACTTTTTAAAAAAATCGTCTACCTGAGTTTTAAAAAACCTCATTCATTATTTTTATCTTTTATGTGGGGTATATGAATAAAAAACTGCACTGCAATAATATTTGAATGTGAAAATTAATTGATAGTGAATTTCTCAAGAATTGTTGGACTATTATAATTATTTTGAAGTTTCAATATTACAATAGGTACTTCGTATTACTTTTATATTTCTAAAATATCAATTTCTTTATAAACAAGTTAGTGATTTATAAATATTAAAATTACATTTGCTTATATTTTCTATTTCAAAAATATTTGCTTCTTTCCATGGATGTCTTATGTATCCCATTGTGCTGTTTATGGATTAAAGCCATAGATGTAAAATAATTTTTCAAAGTCAATATACTGCATACAAAATCGATTATATATACTTTTTGTTTAATGTAGTCTTAAGCTTTTGTGATATAAGTATTTAACATTATTAACTTGTGTCATTCATACTGCCCAAATCTTTTTTTGCTCAGAATTTTAGTTATTATTTGTATAACATTTTTGAAAAATACAATTAGAATTTGGTATATGAACATAATTGTATTATAATTTTTAAAAGGTCGGAAAAATTTCCTATGCCAATGTTAATATATGAAAAATGTAATTCGATATAAAAAAAGGGTATTTTGTAAAATTAATTATCGCCTTTTCATCAATTCATATTTATCAGTAGGCACGATAGGAAATTTTCGTATAACTGCTATTTTTTAGAGTAATATAATTGTGATATAATTACGCTGAAAAATAGTTTGTTTAATTTCTTAAAAATATCACTGAATAGCTCATATTTTATATTAAATTTCTCATATAGCTTAGCATTCGCTAGTGAAGATTGGTACTATTGACGTTAGGAAACTGATATCACAAATTTAATGAATGAAAAGCTATAAAAAGTTTGCCTGTTTCAGCATGACTTATGGATGCAATAAATCTTACTTATTTTAATACATCCTGATGTTTCATTTGCAAGAACAAAAATTCTCCAAAATATGGTTTATGGAACTTAGCTTCAAAAGTGATTTTAACATGTGCTGATCGAGATATTCAGATTATTTGGGGTTTAAAAATTTATCAAAGGATATTTTTCTTTGTCATTAGGGTACAAATGGAATGCTTGCTTGGAGAAGGAAATCCCAATTAGTTGCTGGTTCAACCATAAGCAAAGTTTAAAAAAATTCTTCTGCAGCAGTAATTGTAAGCCAAGGACTAAATGTGGACCTCAGAATTAAGACAGTTTCCAAATTTCATCTAGTACCGAATTCTTCAAGATTTCAGTGATATTCAAGCTATCAGGAATAGTGTTAAAAATTTTTTTGCATGGATTATCGGGAAAAGGTTTTAAAAATGTTTTTAAAAACCTTCAGGAAATTGTGGAAATTAGTACAGACTTTTTCAATACTTTCTCATAATTAAGCTGCTTTAGTGAGATTTTTTAAAAAATAAACTTAATTGAATTTTGAAAATCTAAAAGTGCAATTTTTTATATGTGATAAATTTGGAATTAAATAATTTATTATTTGAAATTTTCTGAAAATTCAAATGGGCTTGAAATCACAAAAAATATAGGATTTACTCTAGTAAGCAGCAAGACAAAAATATTTTGCTTGTAAAAATACTTTGATCAGAAGATATTGAGAAAATTTGGCACCAAAAAGGACACTCATTTTTGACTGTTTAAATGATCTATAGAATAAGAAAACATACTTACAGAGTGTAGTTAGAATATGTTGAAAAGAACCAAAAGGATCAGGTGCAAAAGCTATTTTAACGTAGGATATAAAATGTGTTGGTCAATCGAATATTTTCACCTTTCAGCAAATCATCGATTTTTTTCCTGATGGCTATTTGAAATGTTATTTTAATCTGGATAAAATATTGCATATTCAACTATTTTAGTTACAAACTTGTTAAATTAACTATTAATAGCACAGCAAATATATTCCAAATCATATTCCAAACTGCCTCAAAAATAGTGAAAATTGTTTTTATGAAGGCCCTGGCTGCTTCCTGTAATAGACTAATATGCTTTTGGTTTTCAAAATTTGTGAACCATAATTAGTCTATTATCTTAACTTATATCTAATTATCATCTTTGGAAACAGTTTGTGCCAAAGTGTATTCAGTTATGCGACTTATTTCATTATTATTAAAGATAATAGTCTGGAATGTTTAGCTTACCTTAAAATTACAATATTTGGAGACAAGTATAAGCATTTATCTCAGCAATAGAATACCCATTAAATATTGAATTACTTGTGTAATGCTGTGATTGAATTTGTCTTCATATTTTTAGCAGTTTTTTGACATGCGTAACTCCTCAAATCATGAAATCAACGAAATGCAGTGCATACAAGAGCCAAGCCATGGCAACACATGTTATCCTTGAAATGAGTAACTGAAAGGACAGTTTAGTTTTTGTTGCTGGAAATTGCCAATTCTTAGTAAATAGTTCTGTTAACAGGAAATCCCACCTTCATTTATATTTTTCTTCTTGGTTTTGGAAATAGTAATGTCTACTGATAGATGGTCAGAGCAAAGCAGGCTTGAAGCGAAAAAATTAAGAAGTGTTGAAGGGGTAAAAAGTGTGTGACAAAGCAATCTTAAGCTGAGAATCGAAGGTTACTATAGAGAAAAGCATGTGATGATGACTTCATATAGAATTAAATGCAAATAGACTTACAATTCTTTAAATATAAGAGATGGACTAATGAATCCATTTGAACTTTGACTGGATAAAATTAACATTGCTAGTGTCTTACAATAAATTCATCAAGTGTCCTTGTAATTCGTTTATAATTTTTAATCAGATATGGCATTTCACATGTTTTTCTGCTAAAATGAAATATTTGAAATATTATTGCTGTACTTTCATTCAACAATTTAAATGTATAATCTTTGTCTCGTTTTCAGAGATTACATGGATAGGTTCATGGATGAACAGGAAAATCCACAGAATATTCGAGATCGGTCGTCGAGTCCTACTTCACATCTACCCATGTTTGAAGAAATCAAAAAGCTTACCCCTCTTACCAGCCCAGAGACAAATGCTGATAGCTCTACACCTGAACTCAGCGTACATGGTTTTGATATGATGGATGGCCCGTCAAGTACCAGTACCTATAGCAATGGCGCTCTGAGTACCTGTGTAGAGCAAGAAAACTCGCCTAACAAAAGTCAGTCAGGTATCCCTAGTGATTGCAGTAGGGATTATATGAATGGTGATGATAAAGTCACTAGCACAACGCCAGCATTACCTAAAGAAAATGTAATCTGTGTTAATATGGAAACTCTAGCTGTTGTAAGTGAAAGTATGACAAACCAAACAGAATCAGAGAAAAGTATACAGATAAATCCGCCCAGTGATGTTAGTTGTTCTCACATTTTGAATGATATTGCAAGATTTCATGAGGGTTGCAATTTCAGGTTTGATTATGGAAAAGATAGTGTCTCTATTGATTGAGTATAATTCATCCATGTAATTATTCATGTTCAAAAAAAATCTTTTTGCACTGATCAGAGTATTGGAGATTTTGCATAAATCGTACATTCTTTAATCTAAGTTTTATACATTAGAATCTGTAAACTATTTGTATTGTGAAGAGTTTATACATATTAATATATAAATGAGTGCTAATTTCCTCTTGGGAATATATTTGTTATGCATTTCCAATCTGTAATGCAATTGTTACGTTTCAAGCTCTTCATGAGTGGTTTACTTTTTTTTTTTTTTTTTAAATGAAAATTTAGCTTTGTACATTATCTTAATCTTGAACTAGACACTCATTTCACATAAAGTATATGTAATTATTATAAATTTTTTTTCAGTCTTATATTCAAATATTCAAAATACTCTAAATATTCAGCTATACTTATGGATATGCATGCTGCTCATATCTCATTGATACCTTGTGTTGTAATTTGTGTAGTCAGACCAATGAAGTAGATATATGTAATATGTGATATATGTTGTTTTGTGAATTTAAAAGATAAAAAATGTGAGCGTTTGGTGTTATGTCAGTTCAGTATCTGCTAAAAATGTTCTCATTGTTTCTTTCTCCTACATTTTGAACTTTGATCAAGTTTTGTGTCTCTTAAAAAGAACAATTTTTTTAATGTTGTTATCAGTTATAATATATCTTTTATTTGTTTTTATTTCTACAAATACTAATTTTATTTTTGAATAATTGATATACTGAAAGAAATTAGAAATACTTCAACAGCTGACATTGTAATTTTTAGGTAATATTATATCTATATATTACCTTCATAACTTTATAAAGTTACACTTTCATGTCATGTGTGTACAAATTTTTGGTTCTGCTTATTGTTAGTATTGTCGGTGTTTTCTGTTGTGTGTAATGTTATTTACTTTTTACTAGACTTAGTTAAAGAGATTAATCCATGCGGATGGGATCAAAATATAAACACCTGTACTGTTAAGAGTTTTAATATATTTCTTAGTTTGCTGTTTAACAAGCAGCATGAAAATTAATTTCTTCTTTACTTAAATTAAAATGCATATAAATTAATTTCCAGCAACAAAAACTTATTGAAGTTATATATGTTTAATTAGTTATACATAATTAAAAATGGTAATTAAAAATGCTCTTAACGCCACTATTGAACAAGATTTTATATGCAAAACAGACTGTTCTATAGTAATTAATACTAATAAAACTGTGTAATTTATGCATGAATGTTTGGATTGTTTACATTTCCTAAACATTTTGTTGAGAGATAATTTAATTCATTAAAATAAAGCAGTTTATTGACATATTTTTTCATTTTTGAAAGTAGGAATCCTTCACTAATGTATAAAAAGTGATTGAACTCTTGTCTTTTGAGATTTTTAAAAAAGAAACAGACTGTTGTTGCACATAATTCGTGTAATTGTTAGTTGAAGAAACCAAGGTTTTGTATCTAGATTTATTATGAAACTGATATTTATTAATTTTCCTCACAGGCATTATATTTAGAGCTTTGCTGTTAATTTTGTAAATTAACTATTCTTGAAATATTTATTTTTACTGCTGGTATTTTACAATTATAATATACGACATGAAGTTTTTAAAAGAAACTTTGGCAATTAGCTTTATAAAGAATATTCGAATATGTTTTTATATATTTTGTTATCAGCAAATACTTAAATATGTTCACAATATTATATGAATATTCAATAATTTATTGATTTATTTTTCAAAACTGATAATTTATTTATAGAGGTAGCTGTATATAGTATAGTTCAGAAATGTTCATTACCTTTTTTCCTCAGAAGTTTGTGCTTATGCGTTCTTTCGTATTATCAATGGATTTACATAATGAACGATTCATTCCGAATGTTTTCTTTCACTTATAAAAGCCTGTTTTATGTGTGTGTGTAACGTGATTTTGAAAGTAATTTATTCAGATTTATAAAATGTCAGAAAGGTTATGTATATCCATATTGTTATATGGATATATTTGAAGATGAGATACGATTTAACATTTTTCTTTAGATCGAACGGTGGTTCCAGAAATCTGACATTTTACTGTATGTGTTTTTTTTTTCTGTAAGTGAAGAAAAATTAAATAAATGTTAAATATCATGTAGAAATATTTTAGAAGATATCTTGTATTATTATCAATATATATGTGAAAGTGATTAACTCGAAAGAATAAGTTGCTGTGCTCTGTTTTTATTTCATCTCTGTAACAGAAAAAATTATACATAATCAATAAAAATCTAGCTTATATTATTTACTGATTACGTTTTTGTATTCCTAATTTTTCCTGTGACACAGCTGACATTCTATAACAACTTAAACATGCTCCTTCCCTTCCCCTTTCATTTTGTGCTGTTGATGCAAAATTGCTTAGTGTCTTTAACCCATCCTTTGTGTATTAATCATTTTTCTCCTAATGTGTTTTAAAATATTTTTAGATTTCTTTATTTGGAAAGCTCATGCGTTTTATTATCTACCTCTCGTGATGCATTAAGTTACTATTCTAGGGTATCATATATATTCGTTATGATTTATTTATTGTAATTATCTTATATTTTATGTAAGTAGTGTTGGAAAATGGTGCACAATGAATACTGCTTGCTATTTTGCTTCAATTATATGTGCCTTTTGCATTTGATTATTAAAAATGTATATAATTTTGTTCTGATTTTATATATATTTCTGTGTTAAATTTATAACATTTGGCATTGTTATCTTTTTTGAATGACATTTTTATATTTGAATTATGATTTTTATTAAAAATATCTCTAGAATTATTAATCTAAATATTGTATAATGGTACTAATTTTTGAAGTGTATTTAATATTATAATTTTAAAAACATTGCTTATCTTGACATTCTAAGCATTTTAATGTTCTTCATTAGCTATAGCTAAAGACAACTTGCATGAATGAATATATTGTGGAAGTTTTATTCGTTAAGGAAAATATTTGTTGCAGTTTATGTTTGCAATCGGAATCAGAGCTCAGAAGACATAAGAAGATAAATGTTAGTCTTTTTATTAATAATTTTTTAGGTAATATAGTATTTACTATATTTTGTGTGGGTTCGAATCTATTATTTAGTTTATTTATTTGTATTTTATTTATAATAACTTCTTTTTTCAGTGAAATTACTATTATATTTTTATAGTGCATTTAATAATGCTCATTTTTAATTATACAGAACGCTCCCGAGTATCCGGCCTAATGTGGCGAAAGGACAGACCGGATAATAAAAGGAAAAAGAAAAAAAAGTCGGTGCTCTATGAACTCATTTTCTTGCTTCACAGTACTAGATGACAAAGTTTCTGTACCAAAACTCACAGTACATATTATCTCTTCATTTTGAGCACTAAGCCCTCTATTTATCTCCAGCTACGTAGAATGTCATTGTTGCCACGGCTAAGGTGAAACATAGAAGCAGTTGCCGGTAGTGTATCGAGTGGAAATAAAAAGCTCTGTACTAGAAGTTTATGTAATGTTAATGTATTGCACTGCGAGAATTTATTAGAAAATAAGTAAATGGATATTAACTTAACATTTTACATGAATTTTGTACACTTCAAAGTTGTATAGTAATGAAAGTATTAAGCATAGCCCAAGAAGAATTCATGAATCACATGTACGTACAGTGTTGTTATAATCAGCAAAGACGAAACAATGAACAGCTAGCAGAATACCGCTCTTTTCTTGTTACAATTTTATTTTGCACACCGCACGTTTTAGGCTGTTAGCAGACGGTCACTTCGAATGCTGTTGCCTGTTGCCTTCCTCAATTAATTACGATAAAGAAAACTAGACCGGATAGTTTGGAAGCCAGATACTCAGGAACGTACTGTAAATTTTTTCTATAGTTAATGAAAAATTTCATTCACGAATTATTGTTTTTGTGTCTATAATACTTGAAATACTTTTATTTTTATTTAATTATAACTTTTGATATTTCAATAAGAATTTCACTAAAACAGAAACTGGAGGTAAGGAATTTGTATTTCTCACTCAAAATTGAGTTAATGCATTAAATTAATTGAATTATATATATATATATATATATATAAAATTAATGTCTCTAGTATTAACATTTAATACCCATTGAGAGGTGACTAGAAATAAGGTAATAATGTTGTAATATATGAGATTATTACCTTACCATTATGTTTTAAAAGTATTGGAACTGAGAATTTATTGTTGATCCAGTAGTCTTGAAAGTTATTACATAATCTTTATTCTGGTAATTAATGTGTGTGGCGATATTCATTCTTCATTACTTAATTTGAATACTTAGTAATATACTAAAATTAAATCTGGCCAAAAATCTTTTAATGTTGAAAATTCCAACATACTCTGAAATGAGTAAAAATATTTCTTTATAGTACTGATAAATTTACGAAACAGCTGTTTTGATTTTAAATTAAATAAGAGACTTCCGAGTTGATAATATGAGGCTAATTACTTAAAAATATAATTGCTGAATATATTCCATCAGAAAGCACACTTAATAGATTAAAAGAACCACAGTTAAAATCATTGCCTACAGATATTTCATTTGGAGATTTGTTTCCTGCAGAATAACTGCTATCATTAAATGTTATCTCATCTTCATTGATTTTTCTTTTCATTTTGGCAAGAATATCAACAAAAAATATTTATAAACTTTTCTTCATACTTGCTTAGTTTCATGCATCAGAATCTTTTGAAACATCACGAGGGCATTTGACAAGCACTCTTTTGCTGTTTTCATTAGTTGCTTATATCACTTCTCATTTTGATACTCATTAATTAAATTAAAGATATAAAATACATTTAAAAGTTGAATTTTCTAGATAAAATGCTATGAGTGCCAATTTTTATTTTGGATAAACTTCTGAAATTCAGAAACGTTTAAATTATGGATAATGTTTAAAGTAGAAAATCGGGAATTTTTTCAGTGAATAATTGAAAAGCAGTCGAATCTTACTAGCTTTATTTTGATCTTTAAAGCTATTTATCATGCTAAGTAAATGTTCTTATAATGAATTCATTATAATATTTTTCACATATGTAAACTTTTGTATCAAATATTTAATGAGTAATGTATTTGTTGTAATGTGCTATGTCTACTAGATGTTATTCTTGTAAAATAAATGTTTTTTTTTTTCTTTTCTTTTTGTAGATTACTTGTCTTGGAAGCATTATATGTACTGACAAATTTTGACTACACTTTTATAAAATTATATGATATTTAAATTTTAAGGTCTTAATATGAAAAAATTTGAGAAAATAATTTAAGCAGGGGTATCAATTTAATTTTATTTTCACTTGTTAATATTTCTGTGCTGAAATGCATGTTAACATAGTTAATATTTTGTGTTAATTTTATCATTACAAAAATGAAAAGACATTGACTTAGGGATATTCTTATGTAGCTATTTTAAACATTAATTTTTCTTAAGCTATTACTTACTCTTAAAGACATCCAAACAATTATTACATATCTCTGCCTCTCTTTATATATATTCTTACTAATATAAAAAGTCAGGTAAATGAAATTACAATTTTGTAATCAGTTGAAGTTTTAGTTTTCTTTTCTTTAAAAAAATCAATATTGATATAATTAGTGCTATTAAGTAATTCTTTTCTATGTATTGCATGTTTGGTTTGAATGCTTGGTCTGGTGTGCAGCTTTTTGTGAAAATTTGAGGAACTCATTTTTATTATTATTTTTATTGGTGTTTTCCTTCTTATACGTTATGCTTTGCATTTTCCTTTGTGTTGTTGTCATTGACCATTCCTTCTTATATGAATATGCTAAAGTTATACCAAGATTTCTTACCATTTCCATGCTAGTTTTAGGGCATTATTTTTTATCACATTATTCAAGATGGTATTAAAACTGTTTTTCAATAGAATTTCTTGCAAATTTATCGAGTCATTAAGTTCAGACTGCCCTTTTTATGTAAAATTAAATATTCCCTCTTAGAGAGATGTGTATTTCAGTAAGGTACAAAACTCGCATGTATTATATGTGTACATGTGCCAAAGGATTATTAAAGGAGTCGGATCGTATGAGGGATTGCACTTTTCTTTCCAAACCATCGAGACTTGGATATCTATTTCTACAGCATTCTTCCCACTGCCTCATCAGAAATTATTGGTAGAAGTTTTATTGAAAACACAAAAATGGCACCTGAAGATAATGCATGTACTTTACCTCGATGAAAGAAAAATTCTAATTATATCAGAATACAAGGGCAAAATGCATAAAGCGGAAAAAAAGATGATCTTATTTCATTTATACTGGAACCAGAATAGAAATTCTCGTATTATTTATTTTGAACTAGTTTTTGGTACATCTGATTACACAGAACAAATTATCATCAATTTCTTCTTAGAATCAACATTGTGTATGGAATCTGATAACAATTGAGTGCGTTGAAACAAACGAAAATTTTGGTAAATACGGAGGTATCATACTTCTATTTGTAAAACGTTTAAATAAAATCCGCGAATTATTTGCTTATTGCATATGAATGAATTACCTTCACGATTATTACCTTGGTAGAAAGGTGTGCTAGTGCTGACATACCGACAGAAGATATTTTCTTGTAAAATTGGTGGAGATCTATAAGTGTGGGGGAAAAAAAAGGGCATATTCAGTTTGAATAGAATTACCCGAGTCTAGTGTTAAATGTTTTTACACAGATTAAGTATTTTTCCCCTGAATGGTCTCGGCGATTCAAGAAGATATATTTTATAAGGCTATATTTAACAAATTACCGTGCGGAATATCTCGTACGCGATAATTAACATCTACTAATCGAATTGCAGTTTTATATGTTTCAGTTCAATTTTTTTAAATTAAAAAATGGTTCTTATAACATTAAAATTTATACTCCAATCTGGTTTGTTATCAAAAACACTCCCTTTCTAGTACAGATGGAACACGGCTCCTGTTAAAACGCATCGTTGCAACTAGATATTTGAGAATAGAACTGAAGCTCAAAATAGATTCCATTAATTCAAAGGAGCAGTTACTTCGCACGCCTTAAAAATTATTGATCACAATGCTGATCGATTCTGAAAACCTTATTTGGAAACTAGCTGTTCTTCGAATCTTGAAAGTACGCAGCTGTTAGAAAAATATACATCGACTGTTATGAATTTTTATTGTAAAATATGATGATATTAATTTCATCGTCTTATTAATTTTATTCGAGAATATGCATAATCTAAAAATTTTGTTTTCCTGTTCTGACTAAGTAATTGGATACTGTTCTAAAAATAAAAGGAGAATTGTCTTTTTTATATTCTTGTCATGTCACTTACAAGCTATTGAAAGAGTGGTCAAAAGCTTTAGCCTCATAGTGCAGTAATACATAAAATGCCCGATAAAATCTTAGAAAGCTATGATGAAAATTTGGCAAGATTTTCGTGATTCTTGAAACAGTTAAATTATAATATAAATATCTTTTGTAAACTTTTAAAAAATAAATATTCTTTATATAATCTCAATTTTTTAGACACTTTTTAAAGTTTTATTCATTTATTTGTACCTGGTTCTCCGAAAGTCCTTCCCCTAAGGGGCTCACCTTCTTTAGGTGAGTACGGGTGTCCCAATCCCGAGGTACCCAGGAATCTTTACTCCCTTTCAGTTTAATCTCCCCTCCACCTTCTGCTTTTGGCTGTCCTTTTTCTCTCCCTTGAGGGTAGACGAAGGAGCTCTCCATGAGAAGTTGTCGCCGCTCTGTCTGCTTCCTGCTTCTCATGGACAGCAAATACCCCCACGTGTTTGCCGTGCGTGGCAACCCATTAGACGGGTGGTGCACTGTGGTCCCCGGTATATCAATCGGCTGGTTGTTGGCCACCTGAGTGGTCAGTTTGCTAGGGATCAAGTGAAGGGGTTACTCCTTGGGCTTGGCGTTAAGGGTGGTTACTGTCCCCGGGGGTAACTCCCAGCGTATAGGTAACCGATTAGCACTAAGGCAAGCGCCGAGGTTGAGAATAGCCAGAGCCGGTGGCTGCCTTCCCTTGTTGGGCTCCGTGGTGGGCGGTGCCGTCGGACCTGAATTTCTATCAATATCGTATGGGTAAATCCAAACGGGCTCCCTTTGGTGGGCAACAAATTACTTCCAACATTATTCCAACAGCACCAAATTTTCCTACTTTTTTCGTGATAAAAAGATCATCTGACTCTAATGAAACTTTTCATTCTGTTTCTCCATTTCTGGTGGAAAAAGCCATTACTGGTACTCTAGGCGAAGTTAAAGGCACTAAAAAACTCGGATCCGGCGACTTATAGGTCGAAGTATGTTCTCGGAAGCAATCTCAACAGATTGTTAAAATTAAAGCTTTTTCAAGTATACCAGTCATTGTTTCTCCCCATGCGTCTCTAAACTCTTCCAAAGGAGTTATTTCTTGTGGGGAGATGTTTAATGTTCCGACTGAAGAAATTACTAAGGAATTGCAAACACAGGGTGTGATCCATGTACGGCGTATTTCTATACGGAGAGATGGTCAGCTCCAAAATACTAAACATTTAATTATGACGTTTAGTTCCTCTAAATTGCCAGAACACATAAAGGCAGGTTATATGCGCCTTGCTGTTAGACCTTACATTCCTAATCCATTACGTTGTTTCAAATGCCAACGTTTCGGGGATTCTAAATCTTGCCGTGGGACTTTGACTTTCACCCGTTGTGCAGAAGTTGGTCATGACAGTAGCGATTGCAATGCTCTAGAGAAGTGTGTGAATTGCAAAGGGGAGCACACTTCTTTCTCTCGGAACTGTTTAGCCTGGAAACAGGAAAAAGAAATAATTTCCACTTAAGTGAAAAACTAAATATCTTATCAGGAAGCCCGAAAATTAATAAAATCTAAAACTTCTACCACTGGAAATAGTTATGCTTCTGCCGTCAAAAAGTTATCTACCACATCCACTCAATGGAATCTAAATGATTTAACTTCTAGCATAAATCCGAGACAGATGGACTCTACACCAATAGAATGTAATTCAAATACTTTACCAAAGTCTTTTTCTGACCCTGTTGCATCAGTTTGTGAAGACATTTCTGCTTCACCTGATTTAACTGGTTTTAAACTTGTTACGCACAAGAAAAAGTTTAAAATGGCCTCACCTTTTAAAACAAAAAATGGTAACATGGCTGAAAAAATTTCAAAATTTTATTTTGTATCACCTCGTCAATGTCCCAGCACAAGTACGATACAAAAAACTCCAAATACTTCTACTCAAGCCAAACTGCTTTCTTCGCCTGACATTGTTATTCCTTCAAAAGAAACAAAAGTGAAAAAATCTCGGGAATCTGGTGCTGATGCCGAGATGAGTTCTTCCTGTGTGTCAGATGGTGACGATGACACATTAGAATATAACATGTCTGAAGTCTTGGAGGACTCCCTAGAAGTGACTAGTCCTCCACCTAATTGCAAGCCCAAAAGAGAAAAAAGAAAGTATATAATTCCGACAAAATACAAAAATATTTAGCATTTTTGCTTAATTTTTTCTCTTTAACATTGGTATTTATTGCCATGAATTTTCTTTTGGTTTTATCACGCTACATAATTTCTTCTACATCTACATTTTTCTAATTTCATATTGTTTACTTGGTCAATATTTAATCCTTTCACAAATTTACGTTATGCCTGCTGTTATTTTAGATTTAATGACGCAATGTGAAAAACTAACTAATTGTACTTATCAATTATCATGAAAAATTTCAATGTTTTTAGAATTTTAACACATTTTATTCAAAATCACCATATCTTTTAACACCATGAACTTGTTTATTCACCATACGTTTGGCGCAGTATGGTCAGGACTGGCTCTTGCGCCAATAAAACCACACAAACCAACCAACCGAAAGTCCTTATAAAGGTGATTCACCCAATTATTTAGTCACCTCTGCTGAAAAATAGAAATTGAATGAACTGTGATAATTTTTCTGATATTGTCTGTGTGTGACTATTTCTAAATTTATCCGAAGACTTCAATAAAAACGCCATTTATCTCATAATTCATGATTTAAAAAATATATATATAAATGCACTTACGTTTGTAATTGTTAATGTGTAAATCTGAAGTGTTAAAAATTAGGTTGGAAATTAGTTTAATGAAATTATCCTCTTTATAATTTTCTGAAAATTTCGCTTTTTAAATTTTTACAGGGTTTCCTTTAGACAAAATGGATGAACCGGTTTTTCTTTTTGATGCAACTAAACCATTTAAAAGAACCTGTCTGTTACTAAAAATTGTTTAAAGTAAACATACCAGTTTTCCCTGCCAATTAAAATAAGGACAGTTTAAAAATTTAACAATTGTATTTTTAAAGTCAGTTTAAAACTTGTGACGCATTTATTTCGGCTATGAGAGTTCGTATGTGAGTGACTGCCTGAAGGTCTTTTTCTCGTATGTGAATGTCTGTCTGAAGGACTTTTTCAAGTTCCTTGCCATAAGAAAGCAGAATTATTCCTTTGGTTGTTTATTTCATCAAGACGCGAAAGTTTCTTGTCAATCCAGCAATGATATTTCTGGGTTCTCATTTCTCAACAAAGCATTCATTTGTCCAAAAAAAAAAATGCCCTAATTACAATTTCAGTATCTGCTTTGATGGTTAAAATCATCTACCGGGTACTACATTCTTCCAAAACTTCTCACCTTTATGGTCGACCGTTTCCCCTCCCCTCTTTGGATTCATGGGTTGACAAGTACTAATGTGATAATTCTATGAATGATTCATTGGTTTTTTTTTTAATATTAGAAAAATAATTTATTTCTGGAATTTTATAGATGGGAATACGTAAATTAAGAGACAGCTTTTGCAGTTTATCATTCTTATAAACAATTATCTTGGTGTAAATAATTAAAGTTAAATGAAGTAAATTCGTGTGGTGTCACTAACACGTGATGCATCTGTAAAATGAATGCGTCATTTATTGCATCTGTCATTAATATTTTTGATCTTGCTATGATGGGGGGGGGGGGGTTGTATTATTATTTTTGGAAAAATTAATGTTTTAAAGTGGTCTTCTCCCATTTAAGAATCTTAGTTAACTAATATTAGGAAAATTCATATAGAATTTTTTGAACCTACGTTTGAGTGTGAGCTGTATTCTTTTTTGATTAGCTTTAATACTGCTAGCACATTAGTTGGCATATTCATCTATTAATTTGTGTCGCTGTTATTAATGTCACTTCACAAGCCAGCTAACAGAAAGCTGTCAGCGGTTTAAGCCTGAATTGTGCGTCTCTTGTTTGTTCACTAGGGCCAAGAATGCTTCACATTCGCTTGCACAGCCCCTCTTTACGGGGAGGCTCATATACTTACAACTCACAGATAGAACAACAACCATGCCAGAACTGGGACACCCAGATCACGGGGAAGACACGCTATCCCTATGCCAAGACTCCGGCATATATTAATTTGTAAATATACCAATTAGTTAATTACAAATTTGAATATACTATTGATTAAAACAGTATTATAGCTTTTCAAATGAAATTTAACTGTGATAATATGAACGAATACAAAAGCAGAACAAATTAAAAGTATTTTAGAGCTACTAAAAGAACAAGCTCTGATTAAAAATTTTGTATTCGAAGAAAGAAAGAAATATATGACAGTCAGTGAAATAATTTGTAAACCATGGCGAGAAGATTTTTTTACAGTGCGCTGTAAATTTAAATGGGTGTCGGTAATTTATCATGTGATCATGAGTATTAAGTACATTGTATTTAGAAGAAAAATTTGTGTATGAACCGATTCTGTACGAATTTAGCTAGTTTGTGATGATTTTCACTCCAAATGTATTTTTTGCTAGTTTTTCTTCTCGTAAAAAAAAAAAAAGAAAAAAAAAACTTTTGATTGATTAGCTAGAAATAGTAATGGCTCAGTTTTCTGAGCATTATATAGTGAATCTTAGAAGTCGGTTGATTTGCCCCATCATCTGCGGTACGTTTTGGGTTTATGTTTCTCAGATAAATACTCTACAGATAACCAATTTCCCAAACAACTTGTTTGTTGAAACCCAAAGCTCTGCGTCATTGTTTCTATGTCTTTTTGGAAAACCGAATAGCTGGCAGTTTCAGTCATCTTGGTTTCGTCATTCAATTTATACTTCGATTTGTTTTTGGTTGCAAAATTATATGCTACCAGCTTTTACCTGCGGGGAAATTGTGATGTGTATGTATAAGACGATTTCATCAATTCTAATACCGCTTATGGCGTTTCAGTTGATCTACATGCAGTCTGTCTCTCCTCTTCCTTAATTCTGCTTGAGGATTCGACTCTCAACTCCTAGTTACTGCCATAACCCGAGCCCGAAAGATTAGATTTGAATTTTACCGACGTTTCGAAAAACTATCAAATAATTACGACTTAAAAAATTAAAACTATCCTAAAAACAATGTACTTAAAATTATAAGCATATACAAAAAATATATAGCATAAAATTACATTTTTAAACAAATTTTAAAGTACACAACTAACCTAAAAACAACTTATTGACACTTTGCACCTGAAACAAAACTGTAAATCAAGTCAGTATTTCTTTAAAAGCAAGTCAAATCCATTTTATTTTTTGATCGAGATGGAGATAGTTACAACAGTATTATACACATAATTTTTAAACTTTAGTTTAAATGAAAACACAATTGTCAACAATCCCCCGCGAACTTTCAACTCCAGTTGGCGTGACGCAAATGTCCGACTTTCTTACGCCAGTTGGGATAATGCAATGTAGATTAGAAAATTTTTATTTCCTTTATTCCGTTTTCTTTTCATTTAAAAGTACTTCAGAATGAATCCGAAAGATCGATTCATTAACAACATTTGATTTTAAATGCATCAAACACTAAGAAAGTAAACAGAATCGTTTGAAGTAATCGGTCGAAATCTTACTAAGCCTAACCTGATAACTGTTGGAAAAAAAAACTTGAGCCATACTCGTCTTTGGCGGGATTTGGCCCCAGCTTTTGGGCGCGAAAGTTATTTTTTAATGAATAAAAATTACCCACTCAATGAACTGGAATAAAAAGTAGTATATGTTCTATTCCTGACTCTAATCTATCTTTGTGCTAAATTTCATCGAATTCCGTTTAGCCGTTTACGCCTGATTCCATCCAAACTTTCACATTTATAATATTAGCATAGATTACGTCCCCTGTTTGTTCTGCTTACTGATTACCAAAAATCACATCAGGATTCTTTTCGGGTCACTACGTGATCTGAATTCTCTTCTGTCGTTTGTCATAGTTCTGCTCTCTATAAGGAATGATAATAGCATTGGTTATTAAAAGTAAATTTAAATTATTTCTAACAGTTAACTTTCTAACTTAACAGTTACTAAAAACTAAATCATCAATTTCAGAAATTTAAATTTTCTGGTAGCTGAGAGATAAATGTAAATCTTAGAAAACAAAAACATGATTCTAAGATGTTTGAAAAATGAATATACTTCCTTTCCCTGTTTTAATAAGACATATTTAATCAAAATTGCTTTGCACAATGTAAATAACATTGAAATAATTGTCGAAAAATGATATAAGATTAATTGAGTCTGGTAAATCACTTTTCATAAACTACATCTTATCACAAAAGATACTATATTATTTTGACGGTACCATATTTTTTTTGATTATATTACTAGCTATGACCCGCGACTCTGTTCGCTTGGAAATGTTGATGTATACACGCGAAAAACTATCAAATAATGACAAATTAAGAAATTAAGCCTGACCAAAAAGTGATACATTTAAAAGTATAAGCATACACGAAAAATATATAACATAAATACAATTTAATAACAAAACACACAACGAACGTAAAAACATCGTATAACCAAAATAAAACAAAACAGAAAATCAAGTCCGGCCAAATTCATTTTATTTATGGATCGAGATGGACATAGCTACAACAGTATTATACACATCATTTTTAAACTTATAATAAAACACATTTGCCAAACCGAAATTAATTATCTCGGAATCGAAATTACAATTTAATTTGGAATGAATAAACAAAAAGTTCACAAAAACAAAATCTAAATGAAATAAAACCTATTTAAGGAATTTATATGATTAAGTAATATATAAAAAAATAATTAGTAAAAGAAACAAAAACGAAGGTGATGATGGAAACGAAACTAAAAATTGGAATCGAAACTAAAGATTATTTCGGGTTCGAACAAGTTTAAAATTTAAAAATAAAAAACCTATCTTTGTATTTATTAAATAAAAAAAGCATCCGACCTGAAGACTTTTTCTCGGGCAAGGATTCGAAATAAAGAACTTTTTCTGTGAGGAAATCGGACAGTGTCCAACAATATTGACCTTTCGTGACCCAAAAATTAAGGCAAAAGAGACACACCAATTTTAACGGCAAAAAAAACAAAGACAAAGCAACATTAGAAACATCACTAAACAAAGCAAAAATTTATAAAATAAAATTACATAAGAATATTCAACCAAAAATTAAGAACCGATTACAACCGAATTAAGATTCATCTATATTTTAGTAGTAGCCGCATTAGTAGTAAGAGATTTTTGGTTGAACATTCTTATGTAGTTTTATTTTATATATTTTTGAGTATATTTTTGCTTTATTTGATGTTTTTAATGTTGCTTTGTTTTTGCTGTTAAAATTGGTGTTATATATATATATATATA